>JAUBWS010059801.1:5757-15806 GCA_032270445.1 Darlingtonia californica | reverse complement strand
AAATGGGAGTTGCTTCAAGATCGCCATTTCTTATCAGCAACGCTTTTAGTCACCTCGATTTTGATACAAGAAAAGAAAGAATTTTTTTACTGTTCACTGTTCACTGTTCTCAACATTGAATCTCGCTCGCTTAAAATTTAGCCAATTTGAACCTCTTGCTGCTTGTAGAGAAATTTGCTTATAAAAAACCATTTTGTGTATGGCGGGCTCATCTTGTTCTTGGAAAATTTTTAACGGATGGTATTTCATCATCATCATCATCGATTCGTCACGTCTGAAAGGTTGATTCAGCATTTCAACCCAACAAAAATTACAAAATATATTAAATTCTGTACAAATGAGTAATGAAATATTGGTAAACACACTAAAGAAGAAGCGGTATGATGCGTTGTTTTGTATGATGACATTTCTTTCTTATTTTTAAGATTTATCATGTCAACCTTTGGGTTTCGCTATTAGCAATCTTAAGTAAATCTTGATTGATAACAGAATAATGCGAAATCACGAGGTTGTAGACTAGGATGATAATGTCGGTAACGTCATTTACTAAATATGGGATTAATCGGTGATGAGCAAATTCGTTTCCCATTCAAGAGCTTGTATAAAAGACCAGATTTCATCTAGCAGATTCAGTTACAAATCAAGTAAATATACAGAAAGAAATTGAAGAAAAATTGAAGAGACATTTCATCAAAGAAAAGTAAAAAACATGGGATATCAACTAAAATTGTTTTGTCTTATCTTAACTGTCTGGGTACAACAAAAATTGGATGCAGCTCCCGCAAGTGGGACACAGATAACGACAAAAGCTTTGGTAAGCCCTTCAATGAATTAAGAACATGTCCAATTCGTTTGTCTTGGAAATAAACATCAAATTTGCAAGAACGAAATAATTGAATTACCGGATTCTCTTTTCGAAGACGCCAAAAAACCTACAAGCACATCTCTTTAATGGTTTATAATTAGATAGTATTATTTAGTTCCAAGGCAATTTTCATAGAAAAAACTCCCCAGGCGATTCTTAGAAAGAAGACGTCCAAATCGGATAAAGTTTATATTCCTTTTTTACTTGTAAAGAGTTAATGGTTTGACAGAACTATTGCTGCTTTTAATGACGATATCCAGAATATTCTATAAGCACCTCTTTCTTGAGCCTAACTTAATTAAAAAAAAGGTATGTTAACAATCACAACACGATAGTCAGCACTAGTTTCACTCTTGTTGTTATTCTATATAGAGTTTTATGTCAACATTTGGGTACTACAAAATGCCAGACGCCAGTGTCGGTCAAATCGCCAAAGAGGAAGATATTCGACAAGCGATCAAAGACATGCAACGATTTGCTGGCATTCCTCCCTCTGGAATCATCGATGATGCGACGAAGAAGCTGATGGAAACATCAAGGTGTGGAATGAGAGACGTAGAAAAGAACTTGTTGAATGCCAAAAGAAAAAGGAGATATCTTTTACAGGGTTCGAAATGGCACAAAGGGGTAAGTACTTTTTTGAAAGATAAATAACACTTTTTGGAAGACATTCATGGAAGGACCTTCAAACTGAACGTCTTTTAAATAAGAGACTATATGGACTATGTGGCCGGTTAGCTCAATTAGCAGAGCGTTCGCCTGCAATGCGCGTAGTTGTGGGTTCAATCCCGACCTCCTTCCACCCAACGCATGAGTAGCATAGATTGGGTAATCTGGTCTATGCGGTAAGTTCTGGGAGCTGATGGTAGGTTTGGCGCTCCACCTCCAGCATTCCATCTCCCAGGTGTCTATCACAAATAAAAAAGGGGATAGACTCCCTCATTAACAGCTGCTAACGATACTATGCCGAATGATGAATATACTTATTTATTTAGTTACTTACTATATGGACATCAGCCGTTTCTATCTCATTTCTTATACGCATGTTTTATAAATAAAAGACTTTTACGAACGAAATTTCACCTTCAATCTTCCAAGTTCAAGATATATTACAACCTTGAAAGTTCAGGACCGTCTATCTGATAATGTATATAAACATTTATGTTTAGAATTTGACATGGAAATTGTTAAACGACAACAACGATCGTTTGACCAGATCTCAAGTGGAGGAAGTCATGACCAACGCCTTCAATAAATGGCAAAAAGTCACCAATCTTCGATTCATAAAGCTTGACGCATCTGATAAAACTCAAGCGGACATTGATGTTGAATTTGTTCGATACTATCACAATGATCCTTACCCGTTCGATGGACAAGGTGGTACCTTAGCTCACGCTTTCTATCCACACAATAACAAAGGTAAGACTGATGTTACAGTCCATATGACGCAGTCGGAAAAAACTCCAAAAAACTTCTGTGAAGAAGTGCATTTCTATTATAGCAACACGCAGATGGCGTGCCCTTGCAATATAAATAAACTCCTCCCCGGGTGTTTTTCATGATTTTTTGTCGATCGGGGGAGTTATTACGGTCTCTTTCTGTGGAAAAAATATCAACGTAGCTTTGATAGTTAACAATTATTTACCAACGATAGCCACTTCAGTTCTTTTAAGTTGTGAATTTATAATTAATGAGGGTCCTCTCATGGCAGAAGTGTTGGCTATTTATTCATTTGTAATTTTCACAACAGACAGTCTCGCGAAAACGTCAAATTGAGGACCCTGAGAACTAAGATCTTGCCCAAGGATACATGATCTGTATAACATAATACTGAACTAAAAGCATGGCCCTTTAAAAAATAAATTATCAATTGGTTAATTTTAGGGCTCTCCGGAGATGTCCACTTTGACGATGACGAGTACTTCACTATTGGCTCACCAAAGGGAAGAAGTCTTCTCTGGGTTGCAGTTCATGAAATCGGTCATTCTATTGGTCTCGGTCATTCAAACATCTACGATGCTGTCATGTACCCATATTATCGTGGTAATGAAGGCAAAGACTTTGATCTTCATGAAGATGACAAAACTGGCGTTCAAGCTATTTATGGTAATTAGATTGCTGACTTTTTGTGTAATGAAACTAATTTTCAACAATCAGCCAAGAACAATTGGATTTTAGCTATTTTACGGGTCATAAAAATAAAAATATGTTCTTTACATCCATAATGTGCGTATGAATGTAAAGGACATCTTTATCTTTATAGTTTCCTTGGTTATCTAT
This sequence comes from Darlingtonia californica, assembly GCA_032270445.1. Lineage (NCBI taxonomy): Eukaryota > Viridiplantae > Streptophyta > Magnoliopsida > Ericales > Sarraceniaceae > Darlingtonia > Darlingtonia californica. Next base: position 12,661 of record JAUBWS010059801.1, on the reverse strand, counting down.
TCGTTAAAAATTTTGACCGGTCTACTTTTTTAAAAAAGTTTTCTCGTAATTAATTTCGTCTCACCTCAAAGAAAATTAAAACAAAGCCTTGCATCAATATCATCACGGCAATTAAAAAAAAACTTAAAATGAAAGGAAATTCAAATAAGGCACAACTTTAGAGTATATATATAAGGTATAACCTAATGAATGAATGAAAGGAAATTCAAATAAGGCGAATCTTTAGAGTATATCCTAAATCTTCCTATTCAAACATTTTTTTTCATCTTTCAGGATCACGTGCCGCCGATCCAGAGAAACCAGTTACAGGACCAACTACCACCACAACAACGACCGCACCCAAACCTGGTGTCACCATACCACCACCTCCTAAATGCATTGATACATTCAAAGCAGGATTTGTTCATCCTTCTTCACAGAAGACGTACATCATCAATGGAAATCACACATACGTTTTAGGAACCAAATTGGGAATAGAGAAAGGACCATTTCCAGTCAGAGATATCTTCCCAGATACCAATTCCGCAGATGCTGTGTACGTCAAAAGGAATGGAAACATCGTCGTCTTCAAAGATAAAATGTAAGTTTGCATACATCAGAGGGTATATACACATCAGCTGTCAATATAACAGACAAAAGTAAACGATTCGATGATTCACCCAGGAAAGCATCCTCAGTTCTTCATGAAGTATCATCAATGAAGTATTTCCTGAAAACGCCAAAGAAATTGTCATGCCAATTTAATGGACCTATGTAGGGTCGAAGGTGCAACTCCAAATAAAAAACAACACTTTTACCCCTATCTTACATACGTACTGTCTTTGTGAATCTCCATCACGGATGTTAGCATAAGGCCCATCCCAATATGATGTTTCTGATTCAGATTGTCATATTTCCTTTTTTCTACTGACCGTATTCACCCAATAGTCCCTACTCATTGCAACGGACGAGACAACATATATTATGTTTTCTAATTATTCTACAGGTTTTACATCTACAACGATATCAACAAAAATGTTTTGGAGTCTGGTACCATTCAAACCAAATATGGCGTCAAAGCTAGCGTTGAAAGAATCGATGCTGCATTTATCTGGAACGGTAATGGAAGAACGTATTTGTTTGCCGGTGAAGAATATTATCGATTCGACGAGACACGTCAGAATATGGATTATGGTTATCCGAAACCTATTCTTGGTAACTGGAAAGGACTTCCCAAATCAATTGACGCGGTTTTTATTTGGAGAAACAAGCGTACTTACTTTTTCAAAGGTGGGTATTACATAGATTCAACTTTTTTTTATAACTATTTCACGGGAGAACATTTATCCATGAAACGTTTCATTCGTACGAGCTTTTTGTGTGGAAAATGCCACACTTGGTTGGGGAAATAGATCTATAAATAGCATCTGAAGTTGAGTCCTTAAGAACTTAAAATATTAAGAATGTTCCTTTTCGTGTGCTTTTAAGAGGCTGAAAGCTTTATCCTAAATGGGACTAAATATTTGCGGAACTTCAGCATTTTTACCATGTAACAGTGTGTCTGACGCATTATCTCATTTGTCATTTATAGATAATCAGTTTTACCGATTCAATGATGACGATATCAGAGTAGAAGAAGGATATCCTAGAAAAATGACAGTTTGGACCAAGTGTGATCCAGAGAGGTTGTTATTACAACAAAATCATAATAGCAGCTCCATAACACAGATTAGTTCAACAATCTTGACAGCTTTGACACTAATGGCTGTCAAGTTGTTCCAGTAAAAAGAATCAAAAGTATCAAAACTAGGTCTTAACAACTGTACCGTAATAATATTGTTAAAAATATCTTTTTTTATTTGTTTGCAGATTTTCGGATAATTTATTCTAATATATTTATTTTTTACAAGAGAATATTTTATATATTTTTAACTTAATAATGAGTACATATTTAATATTTACTTGATATAGAAAGATTTGAAAAATGTATCTAATATTGTAATATGTTCGGTTCAATACTTCAGGTATTGTTGAAATTCTTTTAAATTCATATGTAGCGTTTTAGATAATTTATTCTATTTTTTTACTTCAAGTTCACTCTTACGAAGACATACATTTAATATATTTCATATTGAGTATTTAAGTTTTACTTGATATATTTCATTAAAAGATATATAATGAAGGGGAAACTTTGAATTTTTTTATCAATTTCTAAATATTATTTATTTAAAAAGTCATGGAAATAGAAGTATTATTTTATTAAACTAAAAAGAGAATGTTATTACTGAAAAATACAAGATTTTTTAAAGAAACAAAGAAACTCTGGCACATCCTTTTCATGTATACCTGATAGGTGCTAATATTTGTGCATCCAAAAAAAAAACTTTTTCGTGCGTACTAATTTTCGCGCAACGTCAAATGTTTGTTATTTCGCATGTGCTAATTTTCCCGCATGACTTAATTTCTTTCAATGGAAGTGCAAAAAAGTATCAATTTTTAGGAAAAAAATGTAGTTTTTGAAAAATATCATGACATGAAATCATACCGTAAAAGCGGTACTAATTTTCGCGCGACTTTGTCATCACCCTCGGTCATCAGTACTTTCAATCTTGAAAAAAATACTTGCTCTCTATATGAGATCGGTTGAGACTGTTAACAGCTAGATAATAAAAAATTCAAATCGACAGTCTACCAACTTGAATTTAACAATAATAAAGTGCTACATACCTGGTTTAACACAAGAGTTGTATCTTGTAAACCACTCCAGTGAAATAAATGTCACATCATTTGGATCCTAAGAAAAGAAAAACACTATTCAATTCATTTTTTGGCCTAGTTAAAATTAAGATCTGAAAGTCAGTATGATCGTTGAAGATTTTGAACATTATTAGTTGATAAATTATCTGCAAGAGACATAGCAAACCAGTCGATATAAACAAAGTGGAAACAAGTAATTCCTAAAAACCTAACCACCCCCAGGTAAAAAAAATAAACAAATAGCGTATCAAGAAGAACCAAAAAAAATAGATTTATCGATCCAGAGATTTTGTTATCTTTCTTATGAAGACTCACCCAAATATCTGTATTTTCTACATGGCCCATTTCTCTTTTAAATTCTTCCGTTTTTGCATCTTTTAAACTAAAAGAGAAACAAAATCTGACAAAAACAACAGCAATTAAAGTAACGACAGATGTAAAATTTCCGTTAGATAAAATTTCCCCTAATTAAGTATAAAGATTTATTAGAAAGTTTTGGAGAGCACATTGTTGAAATTGTTTTCTTACAGAATTGGGAATCTTAAAGTATTGGACAGCATTCAAAACAAACAAACCAATAATCTACACAACATGTAAAACACACCTGTAAAAAAGGACGTAAGCTTCGGAATTTATGACCATCTCTTCTTCAACTAAAAATAAATCGATGCAATATAAGGTAAAGTAAATACAGTAAGTATCAATAATTTCGTAGAGCCGTGGCTGTGTGGTTAAGGCGTTGGACGCTCAAACCTGAGTTTCTGGTTCAACTTCTTTGCAAGGCTATCGGTAGTGAAATTTACCAATCACTGTTAATTTGCATAGCACCCTGAGGTTTTTCAAGGAAAACAAGACCCTCGTGAGTCCATGTTCTATCAAAGGGTTACCTCAAATCGGTACTTCAAAACTGGTTCTAATTCTACTAATATCAGATACACTATATATTTCAGATTTCAAATCAGTGCAAATTGAACTTCCCTTGTTTAAATTTAAACAGCCTTGTTTAAATTTAAACAGTGAGTATTATTCTTAAAATCATTTAAAAAGTACACATACCTTCGCTGACCAAGGAGTCGTTGTATTCGTACCATTTATTTGTGATACAATTTTTCGCGTATGCAATGTAATGACCTCCTGTTATGAGAAAATAATCGATTACTTGTCTTAGCACGACATTAATCTCTAGTCTTTAATTAAACTATACATGCATTATCCCTACACTCTATAGTTTTAATTATTTCACTTTATCCCCTCAACTAAAATTTATGCCAAAATAATCTTAACCATATTCAGACACGACGGTCCATCCAAAGTTTCTGCAAAATTCTATTGGTGAAATTGTTGACAACATCGTTTGTGTCCTTTAGTTTGGCATGAACTATAACGTTCCGTTGACTAGTAAGTTTGTATAGGACAATAAAGAAATTAAGGAAAAGATTCGTTCCGTTACCTAGTAAGTAAAACAATAAACAATGCTGGGCAATGGATATTTGGTGTAAAATTAACAGAACAAAACAAAAGACATTCCGTTGATGTCCGACTTGCATGAACTTTCTGACAAAGACTTTGGAAACAGCGAATTGTATGGAAACATAGTTACCTCCTACAGAACCAAAATGACAAATAACAGCTGTTAAATCATACTGTGAAGGTGTTGATTTTTTCACGGAATCTGTAATGTAAGTTTACCATTAAGTTTGGACCATTTGAATAAAAATATGGACGAAATTTTGTATGAAACATTGAATACAGTCTCTAGCATTGAACTGGTGTGAAACATATTGGACAAAATTTACTCTTTTTCTTCGTAGGGCTATTTTTAAAATAGATTATTACCGGTCCAAATTTCTGGACGAATGTTGGCCTAGTTTAAACAGTCATTTTACTTTTATACTAACTAAAGTGTATTAATTTTCTTCGGATAAATTCTTGCGGAATTTCTATTATAGGATTTAGTTTTGCAAATATGGCCTGTTTTCGAAAAAATTGAAAGACCCAATTTGCACAAACTAATCAGCACGCATAATATTCAAAAGTCAAAGATTTTCTAAAAACAAAACTAAAAAATATTTTCAAAAATAGACAAATAGACAATCTTGTATCCATGTTCACCCGAATCGGAAAAAAAATATCCCATTTAGTTGAAAATAAAAGAGTTACTGTCGAAAAAAAATCATAAATACCTTTAGACAGGAAACTATGAAGATCAAGACTGTGCAGAGGAAAAGAGATATATGTATTGATTTTTGAAGAATAATACAATTCGTGTCGAAAACGCTTCAGGTGTATACATAAAACCTAAAAATAATTGAGAAAATGTTGACTAGCAAAAGATTTGATCAACAGTACCAGGACTAAAATGACTTTCATAATACCGCATAAAGGTAACTGATAGAGTGAGGATCAGATTCGTGCGATTCAGGCTAATTTGAGAGTTAACGTCCCTTGCCTACTCCATCAGTTTAATGACATCGGATAGATAGCGCAGTCAACAGAACAATCGCCTCAAAAGCAAAGGGTCGCTAATTCAACCCCCATTCGATCCGCTGATTAGTAAAAAATGTCCCACAGTCTGTCTATTAAAAAGGAAGGTGTTGAAACATTGCGTCATTCGAATCTTAGGGGAAATAAGGTCTTCGATAAGTGATAATCTAACGTTACTTTTGAAGAAGATACAGACTGAATCGTGACACACAAAGAACCTGCAAAGAAGTTGAACGTGATCACAGATTGCCAATGCAACCATGAACGGCCTATTCTTCGTCACTCTCAAAAAATCCGTCACACAGGGTTTTAGCCACCAAGGTAAGTTAGCCTATTTCCTCATCTTATTTTATGTTTCTTACCTCCGGCAGTTGTTGAACTCGTGAGTATTTAACACCATTACGTAGTCTAAAAATAGTCAAACGCAAACATATTTCAAAATCATCTTGATAACAGTAAAATATTAGAGTATCATTTGAAAACAAAAAGACTTACTTTTTACACTTCTCACAACTGTACATGTTATCCCCTAAATAAACAGTAGTAATATAAAAGTCTTTCAGCTGACACTACTATTTCAAACTTGTAATTTTGAATATACATACATTTTTCATTTAAAAACAACAAATGGTCATTGCAAGGACTCCACACAAAGAATTACTTGATGCAAGTTCTAAGTTGATAACAAGATAGCAACACTACGATAGATTACGTGGGCTCACCTACCTGTACTTAACAAAATGCATTGACAGGCAAATTTGGATTGAGCAGATTTTTTAAAAACATAATGAAGCATGAATTATGCACAAATAGAGTAAAACTTGACTTACCTTTTAGTTCGTCATTTGTAAAAAAAGCTGCTAAACAATCTTCTAGTTTGATATTGGGACCAATAAACCAACTGTAAGAATAAAAGTAAGAATAAAAAGTAGACAGTTTTTATGGAATTGAAATATTTGATGCAAATGAATTGTATTTTATTGTTTTGCAATATTATACAGTGTGTCCCAGGAAAAATTTCCATCAAAAATCATTTCAAAAAGTATATGTATGTGTGTTTATATAGAAAAGTGACATTGTGTCTTTTATTGTTTGCTTTCATGTAAATATAAGCACTATACCATTTTCGTCGCACTAAATCAGTTTGAAGTAATGACGATCAGGCCCTATCTTAGAAGAAAAGTGAGTCCGACTATCGGACGCTGCCCTTTGTCCCTTTTCGAATAAAAGCTTCATTAGAGCTAAAACGCTTAAAACTGGAGTCATGTAGTTATTGGTCACAAGTGCCCTTTTAATCTGAACTTATGCCTTTTTAGTGCCCTTTTTTCTGCCGTTATTTTCTAAAATAGGGCCTGACGATGTTATGAAGGGAATAAGAAGAGCAAAAAAACAATATTAAAATCATCCACGCAGATAATTAATTTTTTACACTTCTGTAAGGACTATGTCCAAAATGCAAACTCAATTAACAGCTTGTCTAATAACCATTATAATGTCAGTTTTATATACATGTTTTACTTTTTGAAATGGTTTTCAAAAGAATTTTTTCTGGACACACTGTACAGGAAAGTCAACCAAATATAGCTCAAGGTCTAGCGCTGTAGGCTACTCAGACTTGCCATGTAAGAATAGCCTGTACCAGACTGCCACACCAGTACGGAAAATTTGATTTCCTGCAGTACGT
>JAUBWS010059790.1:0-12949 GCA_032270445.1 Darlingtonia californica | reverse complement strand
CTCAAACAATAGAAAGAAAGTGACCCACAATATTTCCGGGTCGTAGGCGAGGTGAGTTGAAAGTGAGTTGTCATGTAAACACTTTTTACCAAGGGAAATTCCCTAGGATTTCAACTCGGGCCGCATTCATGTAAACGTGGCCTTAAAGTTTCGTATCGTATTTGTAGACGTTATGGCACCATTTACTGAGGCGAACAAAAGATTAACAACAAAATCTTTTATCGTGATGAATTTAAGCCCCCTTCTATTTTTCTAATTATGGTAAAAGATACTTTTATAAAAAAAGAGCAAACACATATCAGTTTTATTTCATTCTAATTTTATATACGCACGTGGTCAGTAGAATGACTTCATCTTTTTCTAAAGAATTCGCAAAAACCAATCAGATTGTTTTTTATTTCTGAACCAATCAGTGCGCATTCTTTTGGAAACAATACACCCTGGCATGGCTTGAATTTTTCTTCATCAAGTTTGCATTTATGAAACAAACATTGCTTTGGATAAACAACAATAAGAGAGAAAATATTAAGGTGTGCATTTGCTTAAAGCAAACAAACGACATTGCTACGAAACTTTCCTGACTTCATGGCAAGTGAATATTTCATCTAATTTTTTTTGTTGTGACCTGTTTTTGTTAAACTTTTAAAATAAAAGTTTTATTGTATCTACTTAGTTTCAAAAAAATCCTTGAAAATCATTACATTACATTTTTTAAGCAGTTGGTGATTACTTATAATTGACTTTACAATGTTTTTACAAAGAGAAAGATAAAAAACTCAAGCATGCTATCATAACGACCAATTCTTAAATCTGAGTGGTTATTTTAAAACAATACCGAACAATAGGCTTAAGTGTTCTCATGACAAAAGAGTTATAAATGACAGATGTCGTAAGTAAATACGCCTCTTTAGTTTGTTCCTATTGTTTTCTTACGAAAGGAATAAACGAATCAATTTGAACGCATAAGAAGGAACATTAAACATTTGTAATAGACAGTGTGACATCGACAGTTAGAGCATAAACATTAGAATTTTGAAATCCATGTGAACTCGCTGAAAAGCGGTGCTCTTTTTATTACATGAACAGTCAAAATTATCGTAACTCCAATTTATACTATACATTTTAATTTATTGAGAAGAAAATTATTTATTTATTTGTGTTATAATATTACAGCAATGTCTACGACACTCGTATCAGCCTTCTACGACATAAACGACGTGATTCAACAGGTATGGAAACTTTCAATTTTTCGTTTGGGATATGTCATGATTTCTCTGTTTTAATTAAAAAAGTTAGATCGCTTTTCAGTGTCAAGTAGGTTTTTGTTATATACTTTTATCAAAGAAGTGACTAAAGTAGATAGCGTATGATTATGAAAAAACCAATAACATTACGCAAAGAGTTTGTTATAGTGAACCTCGTGGTTTTAGCATTTTATATAGCCTAATATCTATGGTCTAGTGAAATATGTGATAATAATGACAGAATTTATATTTAAGTCATTTTGTGTGTGCGGGCTGGTTAAGTGAAAACAGCTTATACTTTTTTGTTTTGCTGATAAGTGTTTTACGTCTCCTGACAATAAACAGTAGTTAACATTTTTTAAATTGACAAAAGGAGAAAAAAAAACGAATGATTAAAGCCAAAGTAGTTCGTGAGAAACGAGAAAGTTATTTACCTACAAAATATGTATATTTGAGAAACATCTTTTATTTCTAGAACAAGCAAAGACCAGCTATGTTGGATCTTCGTCAGAGACCTCTCGAAAGAAAGCCTAATAATTTACTGATTTCAAGACGACACTCTACAAACTCTACCAACATGAACAGTTTAGTTTCACCTTCCTTCGGCAAGCCAAATCCTCTCTCACCGTCTTCAACTAGTTTTTTCCCGATGCCTTCATCACCGCAAGATCCGTTTCTGAACAGCCCAAGTTTGTCCTCACCGTTGAATATCCGTGAACGTGCTCAAAGTGCAAGTTTCCAGGAAGATCTTAATGCTCAAGACCGCAAACGAAGCTCTACCAACTCGAGTCGGTATAAAACAGAACTTTGTCGACCTTTTGAAGAAAATGGAACCTGCAAATACGGCGATAAGTGTCAATTTGCTCACGGATATCACGAATTACGAGGTTTGAATCGTCATCCAAAGTACAAAACAGAATTTTGCCGAACCTACCACACTATTGGATTTTGCCCTTACGGTCCTCGATGTCACTTCATACACAACGACGAGGAGAAAAGGTTGGCTCAAAGTTCAACTTCAGGCCGCACTATTTCCATGTCAAGTATGGATTCAACACCTTCATCTCCAGTCATTGATATCTCATCACCCTTCAGTAACACCCCTCCTACATCCCCTGGTTTCAACGATGTTTTCGTTTTTGACGATACCACCAGCCATGTGACCACCCTACCCACCAAAACATCCATGACAACAATTCCAGAGAATACCCAGCAGTTTCCAGCCAGAAGTTCAGTTTCCTACTTGCCGAAAAGCCCCTCCCCTGTTATGAACACTATTTCATCTATGAGTGAGGACATCCGTGAAATGAATACTTTCCAACCCATCCAAACGAAAATTGAAGAGAGGAATAATATTCTAACACCTCCAGACTCTGGTTCGTCGAACCCACCATCACCCACAGACTCTTTAGATGGAAATAGTCGACGCAGGCTACCAGTTTTTGGGCTGATGAAGCAGTGAGTAGTAGAGCGAATGAATGTGTGAGACGAGTTTTAAGTTATTATTTTATTATTTTTTGAAATTAAGTGATATTATGTCGGCGTGTAAGACAGGTTAAAGGTGCTTGTGGACCTCTTGTGAAAAAAAGGAAAGCTATTTTTTCTACATTTTTTTTCTGGACTTGGATTTATAGTGTATATTATCAAATTTTTATATATATAGTCTTTATTAATATTACAGTAATTTTATTTAGTTTCGTCGAGAAAAAAGTTGAATTTTTTCGTATATGATACGATTATGTTTTCAAAGAATCGTCTAGAATATCTACACAATTTTTTGTGATAGATCTTTTTACATTGGCCTCTTAAGCCATATTCAAACTTTGAAAAAGAAAGCTCCAGATCTTATCTGTTTTGAGTTTTAAAGCTTATTTTGCTTGATTTATTTGTGTCTTTATAATACAAGATAACACGAGGTGAGGTGGAACATTTTTCAAAGTTATTTTCTTTGTTAATAAATAAACTTTCTCTTGAAACGATTGTATAGTTTAATACACATAATTTATAAACGGTTAAATTATTTCCCGTTTAGTTAGTTTTTATTATTATTATAGCGAAAAAACACAAGATAGTTTAAAATATCTTTTATTGAATGATATATAGAAATTTTTCAACGCCTCTATTTATATTTATTACCGTTTTTTTCTGTTGAAATTTTAAAGAAATGGAAGCGCAAGAAATAATTCTGACTGGCTGTCTCGTATTTCATGTTTATAAATGAAAATATATTATAATATGTGTATTTTGGTAAGTATATATTGGCCAGTATGAAGAGTTTCCTCGTGTTTGGAACAAGTATCTTTACATCAGTGTTTTATTATTATAATTCTATAATTTTTTTTAAAAAGTGGAAATTAGAGTTCCCTTTTGTTCTTTTTTGATTTCATGTGAATGAAAAGCAAACTTATTTTCCGGATAAATTGATGTTAAGCTTCTTAATTAAAGAGCTATTATTGACCAAATAAAAGAAACGAGTTGCCATTGATTCCCATCTTATGTTGAAGTGATATCCAACTTTTTTATCCAAATGAATGGCTCCATTGAGTCTAGTAGATAATAACATTACAATTATGGACAATTAGAAAGGTTGTGTTGGAAATGTCTTGTTTTCAATTGTTAGAACGTGGAAATAGATTTGCAATTAAAAGCCTTTCTCAAATCAATTGAGAGTTAGCTATTCAAAAATGTTTACACTTCTCGTAGATACTCTTTTTTAGTGCCCTTGTTCGAAAATTGCTCTTTTCAATAATGGATATTTTCTAGAGGGAGGAAACAAGTGGCAACATGTGTTCTTGAGAAATTTTATTGGAGCTTCAAAAAACATGACGTCAAAAGGAACATCTCTTTTTTAAGTATTTTATGAAAAGCATTTATATAAAGATGTTTTTTTGGATTTTTTCCTCTATGTAGGTACAAAGGTGAAATTTATTTTGAATCATTGTCATGCGCCTTTTGTTATTTAAATATATTGTTTTATTTATTGACATCATCCATTGTATAATATATTTTTTGTTGAAATGCGTAAAAATTTCTAATATTTTAAATTTGTTTAAAAAGAAATGATCTAATTTTATGAATTTTTGTGACCACTTTTACTATTACAATCTTTCTGAAAACGACACCACAAAATCGATTTAAAAGCATTTCATGTTTTCGAAACATTTCTCAAAAAAAATCTGTTCTATTAATAGCGGTTCTCTTGAGGGAATAAGTTATACAATCATGGCCTGTTTTTTTAGCAACAGTTTCGAATTGTTCCATCTTTAAAAAAAAAATTTTTTCTCATTCGATCAACTCAAGTAAAAAAATAAAAACGCGCTCTCCTTCAGTAATCTATCTGGAAAAGGTAACATAAAAAGGTTTTGTTTTACAAAATTTAAACTGATTTTCTCAAGGATTTTTACGATGTGATAAACAGAAAAAGTTTCGTATTCTCTTTGTTCGTTTACTCAAGTTTTACTTGTGTGTACTCACAGTAAATAAAACATTATTGAACTTGGTTGGCTCTATTACTTAAAAGTCGCAAACCACATTCTAGTTTTATGGCCAACCTTATCCTATATTATTATTAGCTCAAAAAATTCATGATCATAAAAAACCCAGCTTTATTGATTCTAAGACCTATTATTTGAACATTTCTGTCACAATAAAAGAAGGTTTTGACGAATGCGAAGTATAATTTGATCTTGGTAGAGGAAAAAATAGTCAATACCTTGTTGGTTGATTTTTGTCATGTCTCAAACAAAGGAAACACACACTCTCTCTACCTTGACACCACAGGCGAGGCGTCGAACACCTAATATCATAGGCTTATTCCCTCAGTAGGTGTTCACTGCAAACAAGATTCGCTACAAAACTTTTCAACTTTTGTGATACCGAAAGTTTTTTAAGACTAGAAAAGCTAATTTAGTTAAATTATATGATACATTTTATTTAAACTTTCTCTTTATTACTTTTATTTTCCGCATGAAATCATTCGCCTGTATTATATTTGTAAGCAGAGAAAACAGTAAATTATAAACTTTTAATTTATGTTAGTTTATATAGTTTATAAAAAGATTTTGTTACTAGTAAGTACATGAGAACTATATTGTATTTCGTACACGACCACTTTCGATTCAAAGAAAGCTTATTTGTTTTGTATTTTTTAAATAAAAGTAATTATTATATTGTCTTTACTTATTGGTGTTTTAAATCTTTCAGACCCAAGTTGAAATTTACGTGCACATATGCCTTGGATGGTTTAAAATATTTTTTGTTTCGAACATGTCAAAACCTTACGCAACATGGTATGAGAAATGTTCCTCTAAATTAATTGCTTCAACATAAGAGAAGTTTGCAAGTAGACAAAGAATTTTTTTTATGAAAACAAACCATGTCAGAATTAAGACTTCAAAACGTGTAAGAGGCTCATGTTAAATTTACCTAGAAATCCCCATATTTGGACCCTCCCACTTCCTCCAAATAATCACGGATAAGGATTAAATCCCTTCTTACGTTACGTCACAGCTGATAAAGACAACACTCTCCCTCCCACATTTAACGATTTTGACAAAACAAGTACTTTTCAAAAAAAGTAAAATTCACATTTCTGAGGGAAAAGCCTTGATGGACGGGGCACACATTGGAGAAAGGGAAATATAAACACATTAAACTTTGACACGTCGTATCATTTGACACTGAGATGACGAAATAAATATGGATATGATTTCCCAATCCATCATGTGATTTGTAATACGAATACCGTTTACTGCCTAACTTCTGTACGTTGTAATTCAATATGCGAGATATGTATGGCCACGCTTAAAAATATACAGGATACAATTTTTTATCTGTGCTTTTCTGATGTATGGCCACGCTTAAAAATATACAGGATTCAATTTTTTATCTGTGCTTTTCTGTATACGTTTTATTATGGAGCGGTAAAGTACTCAAAATAAAGCGGGACATCGTACGAGATTTTTTGGTGATTTTAATTTTTTTGTGCTTTTTGGACAAAATTTTTGTGATTTCTCGATTTGTTTGTTGTCTTTTTCAAAGTGTAAGATGAATGTACGAGGTTTTTTTGAGTACTTTACTGTCTCGGTTTTTATAACCTTATGGAATTTTTAGATTATGGATCTACTTTTCATCCAGCTCTCGTAGCCTGAACTAATTACTTACTACGCGTAATTTTCCTTTCAGCCTATAGTTCCTTATTATACACGTGCAGTTCCTCCCAAACGTTTTTTGAAACCTGAGACAGTCATCAAAAATTTTTTAACGGGGAGGGGGCATTCAGATTTAAAGCTAATCACGAATTATCATGAACGATTATCTAAAAAGATCATGGTTTTAAAACCGTTAGACAAAAAATCGACTTTTCCAACCCCCTGACTTCAAGGAATTCATGTTTATTTCAATAAAAAAGAAGCGGAAAATGAGGGGGTCAATCCTGATCAATGAAGGGTTACTGTTTTAATAGGCATGAGAATTCTTCAAAAACATTTGACCGTTGAATCACGATCAATCATTATCTATAATGATCCATTATCGAAACAAAAGCTGATCAGGTAATTAGCAAAAACTAATTGACATGTGTTGCTAAATTGTTCAATTTTTTTGCAATTAGTAAATTTAATTAGTTTGCTGACGCGAATCAACCCACAAAAAAATTTAATAATGACAAGTTACATAGATAGTAAGGTTGACTATTTTTACTTTATGATAACTATATGTTATAAAACGGACCAAATTAAATTAAATACAAAATTGATTTGCTTGTTGGCAAAAATGATTAATACAAATTGAGGGAACAATAATAAATAACATTGTCTTTCAAATTGAATCAATTACAATGGAAAAGGAAATGTGATTAATTTGAATATTCCTTGTCTGTTTTTCAAGCGTGACGAAATCACCTCGTAAATCCATTGCATCCAAGAATTGAAATTAACCTTCCCTTGACCAAATTAAAAAACCCATCTTAAAGCCAATCAGTTAAGGTAACATCAGCTTAAACAGCAAATGGGTATAATTGTTGTTCCAATAAAGTGCGATAATCACCCAGTAGCCACCACATCCATTTCAAGTTTCTTACACATATTTGATTATGGTGTAAGAACGATTTTCGTATATCGCAAAATTTTCATTTCCACTGTTTTATTATTTCGCACATAATTAGCCCATGTGCATGTCATGTCTGTGGAAAAAAAGTCGAGGGAACATCGAAAGAAAAATGTTCATTTCAGACCAACGTTATCGACTTCTGCGAAAAATTGACAGCAAGACGCGCCAGCTGCTTTGAGATTTTCTTTCCTCTACCGATATTTCATTAATTTCACAAAACTACCACCAGACGACGATCAGACAGTTGCTTTCTTAGTTCCTAAAAAAACAAACAGGAATAATCTTTTCACATCAATAAATTAATTCCTCTCGACTAGGGAGGCCCGATTATTGTATCATAATTTCACTATTTAATTATATAAATTACTACAATACTAATTTCATTCCAACGATTTCGATTGGATACCCTTTTTAGCGATTCTATGATGAAAATTAATCTTTTGATATGTATGATCTCCGTATATGGAACTTTTTACTTTCCATATAAGGAAGTCAATCAGTCTCTCTAAATACACCAAGAAGTCACATATCTCTTAAAAGAAAGAAGATTTTTCAATTATGTAAAAAGACTTATTAGACAACTTGTTGAGCTCTACAACATCAAAAAATAATTTTTCATCACAGAATCCCACTAACAATTCCCTCCCCGACCCTCTAGTTATGTCGTAAATACTTCAATGACGAAATCTTTGTCACAGATACGGTACGCTATATCCGAGTATTCAAAAATTTTTTGTACACTTCGAAAAAAAATTACCAAAAATATGAAAAATCACAAAAACTAAATCCGAAAAATCACAAAAAAGAAATAAAAAATCAGAAGAAAATCACGAAAATAGTCAGAAATCATACGAGAAAAATCAAAAATCAGAAAATCTCACACCTTATTTTTGAGTGCTTTACCCCTCGGCCAAATATTTACTATTTGGTATAAGTCAAATACATTGTGTAAGTGCCTACACAAAGGCCGGGTAAGTTACACGTAAAATTTTCGTCACCAGCTTATTTTATTTGTTATGTACTTTTACCGACAAAGTTTTTTTACTTTTTACTGAAAGCATTTGCTAAAATAAAAATTCGTAAAATAATTTTCGTAAATATTTGGGAAATGGCTACTTTATTACTACTTTTTACGTTATCGTATTTACGACAGTTTCTTTCGCTAATTGGGTTTTACGATGCGTGAAGAATCGATTTCACAACAGTAATTACCGATACCTGCTAGTAATTTTTCGAAAATGCCGATAATTTAGCTAGCATTACTTGAAGCACGACTGACAAGTAATTGTCCAAATCACTTTCTCGTTTCAAAACGACTGGTTGTTTAAAAACAACCTACTATGAAAAAATAAACATCATTTTCGATCGCAAGCTGGCTAAAATAATCTTTTTTCTTACAACACTACTAAATTTTTTCCTTTGTAAAAATCAGTAAGTATACTCAATTTCTTCAGCAGCTCCCACAGGATTGAAAAAAAACTAAATTGAGGTTATTAGAAAAGTTGAAAATCCGAAGTGGAAAACCTATGAGTATGAATGATAAAATAGAATAGAATATGTAGAGATCAATCTGCACTTAAAACAACAAATAACAACAAAACAAACAAACAACTTAACTTTAAATAAATAACAATTAATTATTCATCCACTTCACGTTGAACAAACAAATAAATATCACAACAAAAGAGCGCAACTCAAAGAAACTATATTCCGAATTTACATCAATGAAATAAAAAATGCCACACCCAAGAAAGTAAAAGAATAAGAATAGTTATTCAGTTGATTCCCATTCATTTTGCAGTACACAACAAAGTGCCCTAAACACAAACAAAAACACAAAAGGCAAAAAAATAGAAACAATTAATTGGTCTTTTATACCCTTATTTAGAAACTTACCAAGTTGGCAAGAAAGCAAATGATACATAATTAATGATTAAGCTAGGTGGGGCGGGCCAAAGTAAAATTTCTCGAATAACTTGGTCATCGAAATTGTACGTCAAAAAAACGTTAAATCGGGCAGTACGCCAAAAAGAGCGATTAATTTTGTGACCTATGACATGTGGCTTATGGTTGAACTGTGCAAAAGCGACTGGTGTTCTATTTAATGCAAAGAAATTTCAAAAGTGTCTAGCTTGAAATATCAGCGTTTAGAGAATTCCGATGTATTGGGCATGATTAACTGAAGCTGTATTGATAATCAGCTGTTCCTTTTGTTCACCTGGACTCATATGTGCATGATTGAGAAACTTTCTAGTGTTGTTTGCTTGTTTTTATCGAAATTTTTTGTCAAATTTTTCGTAAAGCCTAATAGTCAAATAGATCTGATTGAATAAGATGGCCAGGAATCCAGGCTACTCTATTTGGACATGTGTTCCAATATTGGATCAACAGAAACTGGATATTAATAATAAGAGATAAAAGGGCATTTAGTAAAATAAGCCACCTTCTCATACTTTGCCAAATAATAGAAAGAAAACAGGCCAACAAATAAACAAATTAATATAAAAGCCATGCATTTGTAGAGATTTGACTTGTTCATATTTGTGTATTTATATTTTATCATTGTTATCATTCAAAATCTTAAAAATATCGACACCACATTATTACGTAAATTTTAATGCTGCGAAGTTAGAAAAATATTTATTTGTGAATAAGGTGATTTTTGGGGCCCTTTATTAAGAACTAATTGAAATTTTTCATTAAAATTCAAAGTTGGGTTACTAACCCCAGAAATCGACGGGCATGTGTCACTGAATCGCTCGAAACTCTTTAATGAGAAATTTTTTGACAATTTTTGCAAAGTCGTTTGGAATTGGGACGATTTTTGGGGACCTTTGTAGAGGGGCTATTTTGAAAAAGTTCTCGTTAACACAAAACCTTTCTCCCTATTCTCAGAACAAAGGGACTATAGTTAACACGAAATTTTGCGATCGGCAATCCTTTGGGTGGATCGGAAGGAAGGATTTACGAGCAACACATACCTGTATGGTCCAAAGGTTGAGTACACCCCTTTACCGGGGAAGGGGGGGGGGGGGGGTCTTTGTCAGATACGTCCGCAATGCAAGCCCTTGTTAAATATTCTAGCAATCTTTAGGGTCTTACAAACAAATATTCAAATTTGATCTATTGGAATTTCCTAAAGAAACTGTCTTATTTGCGCTGGCAGGGCACAGGTAAAATCAATGTCTCTTCCGAATATTTTCAAATTTTTTTCCCTTTCAACCATGAAATTGTAAAAGCTATCTCAAAGTCAGCTGACTTTGACACCTGTCAGACACCAAATTCATGAAGCGCAAAAATTTCAGTCTAAAGCCATTACACAATACAACTATGCTGAGTAGAGTAGAGTTTTACCAGTGTGGGGGAATCGAATTTCTGTCTTCACATCAATCAGTCAGAAATCAGCTGGGTGAACTCACTAACCCTACCTGTTTTTCTTAATTGCGCATTAATTTTTTTTGTTTAGTAAATTCAAAGTGCCGGTTCATGCTCACTCAAAAATATCTTTTTTAGTAGAATCAAAGTTTAAAAAGCAAGGTCTTTTCTCTATAAATCTTAAAAACTTAGTAATTATAGTCATATATGGACAGGTTAAGTATCAACTGTTAAAAAGTAGTTACTGTACTGTAATATATTAGTAGTTCAAAATGTTGAATATATGTCGGCCTTTCAAACAATCATTTTGAAATCAGCTGTTAAACCTGTCGACTTAAATTGCGCATGAATTTCTGCTAAGTTTACGTCAATCATTTTTAAACGAGAAATTTTTTGCCAAATGTCAAAATCGTGCTAAAGATAGTTTCAAAGAAATCTTCCACCTATTCTCGATGAGCTTTTTTCATACAAACTGGAAATTTCGTGAATTTGGAAAACTATCAGGAATAAAGAAAAAAAAAATCGCGAGGTAAAAATTTGCCAAAATTCGCTATTGGTTGAAAGATTAAGAAAAAAATGATTTGTATGTATAAATGCTAATAATAAGCTTTCTGGTCTTAGGAGTTTAAAATTCAACCTCCCCCCCCCCATCACACTCAAGGCCAGGGTTAAGTTGGCCAGGTAGACCTATCGGTTTTTTTGCAAGGCAAGAAAGTGTTGAGCTTAGATTTCTAGGCTAGGGTTAAGTGCTCTGACCCCCACCATTCGGGAAACATGAAACATGAGCAAGAAATTCAAGTGCACTTCACCCAATCGGATTTGATAGTTACATAGGTGAATTTCCTAATTTTGAAGTTTGCCCCAGGAGCGTACCGTGAAAAATAAAAGAAGGGGGGGGGGGGGGTTTAAAAGATTTCACTAGCGTAAGATCAAAGGAACTAAAACCCCGAGTGAAGCCTGTTTTATTTCATGTGCAATACTGTAATTCTAACTCACCGTATATATATATGGTCTTGAAATTTCAAGCTTTTACAAGAAATCTTTTTTAAATTTTTGTCAATAAGGGCACAAAGTTTCAAAAGGTCGACCGAAATTAAAGTCTGTCTCAAAAAATTGTCAGTTACTGAATTTTTTCATCTTTCTCAGTATATATTTACCACTTATTACAAAATAATGGCTCGTTTGAAAGAGAATAATATATTGTACAAGCAAAATAAAGTCTTCTCAACTCAGCCCCAAAACCTGAAAAACTATTACTAGAAAGGATCCAAGATCTCCCTGACAACAACGACGCCTTCTGTTTTCGACACGTTACGTACTAGTATGAAGAAACAAGGAAATCAATTCTTAGACTGCGCAATGACTGTTCAATAGGTGCAGATCAAATCCCATCCACGTACTTGAAATGTGTTGATGTAATAGCCAGTCCAATATGCCACATCATCAACACCTCGATAGATCATATAATCTTCCCTCGACAATAGAAAATTTCCAAAATCACACCAATACCGAAGGTAAAGCAACCTATCGAAGCTAGTGACTACCGCCCAATTTCTATCCTTCCTGCGTTATCCAAATTTTTAAAAAGTTGATGACTACTTTCCATACATCAGTCAGGCTTTCGGAAAGAACATGGCACGATCACATCCTGTATAAAATCTTGAAAGCAATGCATAGAGGTGAAGTAACTCTCGCTGTCATGGCTGATTTCTCGAAAGCCTTTGACACTGTCGACTACGAGACATTGATAAGAAAACTCCATCTGTTAAACTTCTCGAAGACTTCGATGCGAATGCTTGCTAACTACCTTTCGGATCGCCGCCAGTTCACCCAAGTCAATGAAACGATTACGAACGGTGTTCGCATTTTGGGACCAATACTTTTTAACATTTATGTATCAGACATGAGCGGTGAGACCGATGCTGAGATAATTCAATACGCTGATGACACTAGTATGTACCGGTTTAGAAAACCCAAATCGTTCGATCAATGTGTTGCTTAAATTTATGAAGATGTTAACAGAGTGCAGTTGTGGTCTCGAAACAGCAACTTAATCTTCAATGCTAAAAAGACTAACAGTATACTTTTTGCCACGAAGCAAATGACCAAGCGACGACGGAAGTCAGATCAAACAGACCTCTGAATTCAAGCTACTTGGTGTCACGTTCAGAGAAGACCTGAGATGGAACAGCCACATCAACAAATCCACTTCTTCAGCGTTC
>JAUBWS010059779.1:0-11768 GCA_032270445.1 Darlingtonia californica | reverse complement strand
GTAGGAATCTAAGTTTCATTGTTTTAAAAGTTTCTTTCTACAAAAGCTGAAACAACATAGAGTTGTTGAAACAACATTTGAATGATGTTTTGCTTGCTGTTTTCTATTTAACTACTTTCTTGTGTGGAGTACCATCATCTTTTATCTCAGGAACCATCCACTAAGGTAATTATTAAAATAAACAAATTAATCGATTAAAATAGACCTCTCAAAGAGATCAGCATATTTACTTAATGATTTGGAAATGATATCTTCCAAGTTTTAGGGTCGATTAAAAGTTATTCTTTCAAGTTGTTGTTGATTGGGTGGTTAAGTTCACATTGGAATGACATCATAGGATTAGCTTAAAGTCAATTGAACTGCTACTTAAAACGATTTATTGATAACTATTGTCAGTCTTTTGTTATGATGTTTAATATAGCATAAACTCCTGTCGAGGATTGTTTTGCCTGAGGAAATGCTTAACTTTTTTATATGTTGCATAGTTAGATTTAGCCTGGGGGACCAAGCTTTTAATTTTTAAAACATACGTATCAGCTTGTTTTTCGAAATGAAGAGCTTAGTCTGCAGACTAGGTTGGTTTTTAAAAATAAAATTATTTTCTTAATTACTACTGTATCTTAATTTTGCAATGCAGATTTGAAAACAAAACGTCAGTCAGTGAATTTGAAGGGAAATTGATCATTCATAGTACAGGAAGTTTAAGGAGAAATTTTAATTTTTCAAATGCCTTTTCTCGGAAAGACTTGCATATTTAATGAGTTTTTTAGTTTTTGATTTTCAAAAGTAGTAGAGTTGTTAGTGGGTGAAGGCGGACCTTAATTCATGTTTCTTTTATTGGTTGTCTGAGATATTCCACTTTTATTGTGGTTTACCTGAATATTATTTACTATGACATCAATTATAAAATATACATAACAAAATTTTAAAAGCAATATTTATCCAAAACAACATCTTTACTTTATAACACGAACAACTTAAAGACTACTTGAAAGTGGTGTATTTTAAAGGTTTTCTGTAGGAACACCTTATCCGTTAAAAGTTTTGACATTTTAAGCATCAACGAAATATTTATGGAGGTATTTGTTTTTGTGAAGATTCAGATGTACCAAATCATCCTGTGGTATTTATTTTGATTACCTTTTTAGAGATAGTGAAGGTTCTAACCAAGTAATTCGGAAGATTTTAGTCTGCCGTGAAGCCGATCGTTGAAATATTCATCAAGAAATTGATGAAGAATTTCAAATCGCACCTCTATTTTGGGTTGTGGGAGATCTTCGCGTATTGGGATTCTGGCGTGTCCCATCTGCATGAACATGCCTTTATACGGATTTGGTTCAACAATTTTCACTAGTCACGAAACAAATCTTCCCATCAATGAACTCACTTTCCATGTGCAATTTCTGTATCTGTAATTTCGATTACCCCCACGACTTGTTGCTTCACGTGAAACTTTTCTCCACCCACATAAGTCTAATCTAGCATTTTCATCTTTCTTACAAACATTTAATTTGCAATGTATGGTATAGTTTCCTTTAATGGTATAAATGACAAATTACTTCCTCTATGTTAGACCTTTTGGCTTTTGTTAGCATCCTCGTGGATATTAGAGCAAACTTCTGTTCTTGTAAATGTCTACACCATAGGGTTGCTTGTCTATATCTATTTCAAATTGTAAAATAATGTCTGGGGGTTTTAGCATGATTTTTAAAGAATTGTGCAGCCTGCTAGAATGGTTTTGTCGAGATGAAAATACAAAGTTGGATAATTTGTGGCAATTCTAATTTCCATGGTAGCTAATGAGTTTGAAAACAAAATGCGATGATTATTAATGATTGTGCGGTAAAGTAAGACGTTTCATCTTAATTGATTTGTCTCATTATTTTTCTTAAATCATAATTGTCATAAAACTAAGATATCACTGGCACTCCGTTTGATGTATACATGTCAAAATAGTGTCGAGAACAATCTCCTCGTACTGTGTGTGTGTTATTGTTGTAAATGCTTATATCAAAATATTTTACTGAAATTGTTTCGTGTCTGGTTCCATGTAAGAGAAACAATTTGATGCTTTTACTTTTGCTGACTATGCGGTTATTGATTCGAAAACGACATACTGCTTGATAAGATCTGATCTGTATTACTTTTATAGTTATTAAAATGAGTATATATATATATATGTGCAATCTTTCTGTCCAATCACTTATACGTGAGTTTCGAATAGTTGACAACTGCGTTACTGCTATTGATAGATGTGTGTATGCGATCAAGTTACATTTACAGAGTTCGGTTTTTGAGTGTAGTAGAGTTTTTTAATGAGTGTGATTTGTTTATGTCAATTCACATAGTGGACTGTGTCGGAGAGGGCTGTTGGAGGTTTTACATGACAAAATATACAAACAAAACATCATTTTACAGAACAGCTATACTGTTGATGTTTATTTTTGTAGTAAAAAACGCGAATAAATAATTTACTAAATGAATGAATGTATGAGTGGTAGGATTGATAAAGAAACAAGCAAATGGTATCTTGTGAATATAATTTAACACGCTGATGGGACAAGATAAAAACATGAATACGGACAGAAAATCATCCACTAGTGTTAGTGTGAAGCAAGGATATTTACACATCAAAAGAGAACGTTCGTCATATCCTGTAGCTTCAAAAGTCCTTTTCAAGGTAAATTCACCTATTTTTACTCACTTTCCCGTTCCCTTACTTTGGGCAGGCCATGGTTTAGAGTTTTACTTTAGACTGCTTAATGTATTTTGATTAAACAGATGTTTCAGGTTTGAGCCTTTTAATGAGATGTTTGTCTTGTGATATAACTCGGCAAAATTGCAAACGTCATTAGTATTTTCGAAACATAGAAATAGCCCTTTACTCCCTAGTTTGGATAACATTGTCTTTCCGTCAAGGATAGAGTGAGAGTTATGTTGTTGTTGATACAGAATTATGAAGGATAATATTTTTTTGACTAGACAACTGTTTCGCAATATGGCGGATTGACGTAATTATCGGTTACCACTGTTTAGTTACTTTAAAAAGATGTCAAAGGGATCATAAGTATTAGCATTTATTTGATATGATTTTCAAACACTTTTTATAAATCAATTAAAGCTCCCCTGTATTTCTAAATTTCAGCCATGGCAACAAGCCTATTTTATACTCCGTCGTGATCCGTTTGTCATGGAAGAATACAAGGATGCGACTTTAAAAACTCCCAAACAGCACCATTTTGTGGGAACTATAAAACATGTCGGTTTAGTTCGAACTTCAAAATCACAACAGTTCGCTTTCGAAGTTGTCGTCAAAGAAGACACTGCATTGCTGTTTGGATGCGAAAATCACATATTACGTGAAGAGTGGATAAGTGCATTCGTCGAAGTTATGAATGCAGCAAGTGAAATGCGAAGAAAGCATACTCCATCAGGTCAAGGACAACACAAAAAGGTTGAGAGACAAGGAAGTTTGAATGGTACTTTATACATTGATTTCTTCATTGACTTTATTCCACGGATACTAACAAAGTGGATTAGGACGGCTAAACCTAATCTACATTCAAAACAGTGAGAACTTTTAATAATCTGAATGGAAACATCATGAGTTCTTTTGGATTTTTCACCGGGCTGTTCCAAAATGCACTGATGAATTCCTGACAAACTCATCCGCCTCCTTTATTGAAGCTGTCATTTGTAATTTCTTGATATCACTTGAGCATAGCTACTCAGCAACGCCACTAACATGGTTCAAAATTGGCTTCCAAAATTCCTACGCGCTTATTGAGTTCTTTAAAAGATCCGTGGAGAGAGTCAAAGTAAAAATTCTACCCCAAAGTCCAAAAATAAAAGTTCTGTTTGAAATCTGAGTCGAATGTGCGTTAGACTTCCCGCAATCTCGCCTCGAAGCTTATTCATTTTAGGCGTTGAAGTCTATGTTCTGTGCGGATCCCATTTGTACCCAAAGATGACACTCACCTGAAATCATGTTTATTTGATTTTTTTTAGACACGTATCGCGTCTTGATTGTTGATACATCACTTTCACGATCAAATGAACTTTGTGGTGAATATTTTATTTCCCTGACCCCTGCAAGGATGTCGTTGCTTGGTAAAACAGATCTGAACGAAATTTTGAGTTGGCCTATCAATAATGTTACATATTATACACATCAGCCACACACAAATCAAGTTATACTCATCATGAGTAGGTAAGAATGAATTATTGTTTATTTTTTCGTTATACTCCTACTTTAAAAAGCTGAAAAAGCTTCTGTCCATTAGGCAAGTTCATCTAAAAACGTCTTTGGAGGAGTGTATTCCTATTGAAGTGGCGCGCAAGTCTAAAAAAAGTTCAATGGCAAAGCAATACAAACCACCTTGATCTAGTTGAAATTTATATCTTGAATATTAAAAGTGCGATTAAGCTATGTTCAGAAGAATACCCTGAATTTATTTACGTGAATGTATTGTAAAGTATAAGACTACCATATTCCTCTAACTGAGTTTTGATCCCGTGAACTTCTATCATAAAATTGAATTTCAACTATTACTCATAAACAAATTTATATTTATGTTGTGGTTTTAGTCTCCTGTTTCAGTTCTTACAGCTGAAAGTTTCATTTTTTATATTTCATAAGTTTGTTATATTTAACACCAACTGTTTTTTTATGGGGACATTCATAAGTACGTTGGTTCCAAGACGAGAGAGGGGTGTATGACAGGATTTGATAAAATGCGAAAAATAATTGATTTTATGACGTCTTTTCTATTGTTTCAAACCGAACAAGAAGAGGGGGAGCGTGGGGGTTGAAGTTTTAAGAATAAAAAATATGGATGGACAGGCGCATCTTTAACAGGATTTTTTGTCTCTAGTCTTTACGTTTTTGGGGATTAAATTAGTGAATTGAGCAGCGCTTGTTTCGTGATCATGCATCAAATTTTCTCGTTATGTTATAGGATGTGCCATTTTGGATGTGGTAAACTCATCTTTGAAAGTAAACAATGCGAACAGTTATTAAGATGTATTGAAGCTTATCATACTAGAAATCGAACATCAGTTGATGGGTTGCGATCACGCTCGCAAGCTTCGTCGTCATTTACATCAACAAACTCATCGGTCGGATCAAATTCTTTATCTGATCGTTCACCGTTAGCGATCTCTTGCGACGATGAACCTGTCTTCGAAATCTGTCAAAGCACAGATCACGAAGCCAACGAACTTGAAAATGTGATAAAAAAGACGGATGCAACACCATCATTTATTAACCACGATTTGAATTTCCCTGAAATTACAAACGAGGAGGGGTATATTTTACCCAATGAACCAGATATTAGTTTAAAACTTAACGGAGAAAATAAGCATGTTCGATTATCAAGTCGCGAATCAACTTCAAGATCAACAAACAGTTCAGATAATGAGAACGAAGTGTCTTCTTCATATTTACAAATCGTCGATAACGAGGAAACAACAGATGATCCAGAAGCAAAGAAGATGTTGGAAGCGATTAATACAAGTCTCACTAATCCTTTGAACAATCCCAGTACTTGCTTATCTTCAATGAATAGCTTTAAAATGTTAAACCAAGGCTCAAATTCACCAAAATTATCACATAACACTAAATTTGAATCACGTAGAGCAAGTGAGCCACCTAAAACGTTTACCAGGTCTGAGAAAGACCAATTACGGTTCGCAAACAGTGGCAAAAAGTTAAGTAGCTTGAGTATGGACTCAGCAAACGCTGATGCGCAATCAAAATCTCCTCTCGTGAACAGGATTATAAAAACCAACGCATTCCCAAAGAAACACAGCATATCGCATGGTAATCATGACTCAGTTCACATCAAAGCAGATAAGATTTCTGGGAACCCATTTGACAAGCTTGAATCATTTTTTATGAGTCATCCGTCACCGCGTTTTCAAGTTCCTTTGTCACAATCACTCAATGGTCTATCATTACTCAAACATAACATGGGAATGCGAAGAAATTTGACTGAATCCATGCTATCAACAGCTATCCCCGAACTAGATCGAAATACTAAACCTAAAAGTATGGGAAAGACTTTAGACATACCTAAAGTGACACCGGAAGTGACAATAGAACATCATGCAAGTGATGACAACTCCGGCTCTCCACCGCCGATACCCGAACGGGTATCCCCGAAACTATTTGAAAGTCCGTTAAAAAAGAAATTACAACGTACACAGGAGATTGAAGTATATGAATGTGAGTCATCATCAGACATGAATTCCTCAAATGAATCAGTGGAATCTTGTAAAGTTGATATCGAACCAAAGAATAAGCTTGGAGCACCTCCTTTACCACCAAAAGCTAAATTACTTTCCTCCACCAAATCCGCACCTATACCTGGTCGAGAATCTCCTTTAGAAAAGGAAAGTGAAAGCAACAGTACGAATGCTTTATTGAGGACTTCATCTCTAGGTATTCGACCAGCAAATACACTTCAACTAGATACAGATTCTGAATGTACGTGTGACCAAGGAAAGAGTGATCAAGAAGAAGACGATATGCCACCTGCCATACCGTGCCGTCTCCCTGTTCACCCTTTGGTAAGTAATATTAGAATTTTTTTGTTTCGAGGATAAATCTGATACCGTACATGGAGAATTTAATTGCGTAAATTGCACTTTGTGGTCAAATTTCAAGTTATTTTTGAATAATTTGGTGGTAGTTGACTTTGAAATATTCAAAAAAATTAATTTGGCGTTATAAGCCTATTTTTTCCTGTTCAACCAAATTTTATCGACGCTAATTTTTTCCGATTAAGTTAATTGAAAGTCTTTTTACAAAAATTTGAAACAGATTAAAGTTATCAATCGCCATAGACGCATGACAACCTGAAAACAATTGTTGCTTGTCAACTCATTTCTTAGAATTTTGTTAGGACTTACCCAGGATAGATCTCACGCAGTGATTGAACGTGTTTTGAACGCCTTTCGCGAGATGTGACTGATTAAAAATTAAAAAGAACCCATTGCAGTCAAAATTTCTTCAATTTTATTTTTCACACGCAATTATCAGCCAATATTCTGATGAAATGGATTAGTGAAATGTAACCTATAATTTCTTATCAAGATCAAATGATTATTATCAACCATTAATCATCCAACGTCATCATTCACACAAATTCATCAAGAAAATTGCACAAATTTGCATAAAAGATTTGCTCATTTCTCTTGTTTTTTTAGTTTTCAAGCAATCTTTTCTTTGACTTTTCTCGTTCCTTGCAGTAGAACTAATCGCGATAGAGCTTTTCCAGTTGGTACTTTGTCAATTTTAACCTGCCATTATTATCCTTCTCATAATAAACATGTATTAAAATTTCCTTCGACACTCACGATTATTGTGTTTTTTACAAATCGGTCTGTCCACATATGTCTATTGTGGGAGAAATGAAGTGTTTGCGGAAGAAACTTATACGATTTTTGCACATTTTTTGCTGTTTATCCCCCGGAAAATATGATTTTTTTTACCATTGAAATTGATATTGTATTTGTATTCATAATCAAAGAAAGCTACTTGGAATATACTTTCGCGGGGATAAAGGTTCGGTTGGCCTCGTGGGCAAAATTTTTGCGTTTCGTGGGGATTTAATTTTCGCGGCTAGGCCTTTGAGGAGTTTTCGCGGATTTCGCAGTTGAGTTTTGTTGTGAAATTTTAGCCAATTTTGCTATTTGACTATTCTATATGATTGTTTAAACTAATAAAATTTTCCAAAATTATTACAAGAATATGCTATTAAGCCGCAAACAAATACTTTCCAAGAGAAAAATTGCTCTTTTTACCTTCTTTTGCTTGTTTTGTTGTTTGTTTATTTGTTCATGGTTTATTTTCAAGCCTTTTTTATGTAAAGATCGAAAAATTCTCAGAAGAATGAACCACTTTAGACAATTTTTTTTCGCGGAGATTTAATTTTCGCGGTTGACCACATCGAAATTCTTTTTGCGGGGACTTAGTTTCGCGGATAAGGGAAAAAACCGTGGAACTCGCGAAATTTTATTCCATTAACTAACTAAGTAAAGAATTTGCAAATTTTTTAATCGTGAAAGTATTTTTTACTGCAAAATTTTAGCAGTTTTGCGAATAGATCACAAAACATCTAAATAATTTCGAATAATCTAGAATGTAGAAAAAGTATTGAAAAACCAAATGTTTTTCTTGCGATCATCCTAACTTATAATTCTTTCTGTCTTTCATTCAGGCCAAACGTCAACACTTATCTACATCAGAAGGTAATTTATTACGAAATGGACTGAGAAATCCGCGAAAGATATTCAAAGAAACAAACAATAACACTATATCACAATCTTTTGAAGCGCTGACTGAGAAAAATAAGTTCTCGAAAGGTTTCAGACGAATAACTGTCCACGAAATCGACAACCAAGCACCAATATGTGATGATGGCATATTATCAATTTGTCCTGTTGTCAAACCAAACGGAAGGACGATACAAAGCTTTTACCCTAAGCCAACGAAAAAAGTATTTTAAATTGGGACGATGATTCTGTCTCCGTTTTGATCAAATTTACGTTATGACTATACTTTATCGTATTTTTCTTGAGGCTATTTTGTTGCAAAGTTTTTTAATCTTATTTCTGACAAGCACATACTTTCTGTAATATTGTTACCACGTCCATGTGCAAAGACGTTAAAACGTTAGAACAATACTGAACTATTCCATGGTCCGTTTAACAGCCGCTAACGCGCAAGCGAAAAAAAGGTCTGTCGCGCCGGAACAGGAATTTGCCATTTCCGCTTGCACAACTCCTGTCGCGCATTATCTTAAACTTGCAGTTCCTATCACTTAGACTATAGATGAAGTAGTCTAGACGCTGAAACGCTGAAAAAAAAATTTGTTCCGGCAAAACTAGAAGTGAAATTCAAGTTAACTGTCAAATAAGGAATGTTAGGAGGTCGGCAAGCTCGTTGATTGCTATGGATAACAACATTACCAAATATTTGGTTCGCTACAATATTTTTTCTCCAACAAAATTACACAATTATTATGGTAAGGACCGCAGTAATTTAATGTCATTATCGTGATTACGTCTGTGTATTGCCGGATATTCTATTAATAGTCTTTAGTTAACCACATATAAAATGCTGAATTATTTCAGCCTTAATCATCAATTCAGGCATTTTCCTCAAAATTCGCTCAAAAATTCTACCAGACAAGCTGGAATTTACCCCCCTGCTTTTTTCATGAACTTTTTATGAAGCAGTTTTTTACAGACGTTTTTATCGATTTTTTTTAAGCATTCTACGTTGGTTATTCAGTCTGACAAGCTTAGATTTATTTCCTCTTTTTTCATAGCAATCTTTCTTTGACGCTTTTTAAAAGTTAACCTTTTCCTGTTATTGAATTTATTTCTTCTTTTAACTCTGTAAGATATTATTGGTTTAATTTAAGTTATATCATATATATACAAAGTTTCTTTGACTGTATAAAGAAAATATAGAAGAAAGGATATTATAAGATAACTATATATATATTAGAAATGTAAATTAAGTATATAATAAAATGCTATTATAAGTATATAAAATAATTTTTTTATGTAGAAAAACAGCTTCTTTTTTGTTTAAAAATGTTCAAAAAAGAAAAATAATGAAAGAAAATCTATACGTGTGGTTTCAATATGATTTTCTAAGGATGTTTGGTTTTGCGTACACTGAAACATTTTTGTTGCATGTTTCTAGTAAAACTAAAAGTAGGAATGTGTAAAACGACAGTTTTTTCGAGTATTTTACTGAAAATTTTATATACTTGAGTTTATTCTACCGAGAAGATGTTTGTGTTGTCCATATGCTTATTCATAGACAAATATAAAGTTTCAGTATAATATTTTGGCGATTTTTACCTTACTATCTGCAGCTTTTGCCTGTAGTTTTTTCGCGCATGCGCATTTCTTTTTTCATAGTTGCTTTCGAGTTTGCTTTGTAGTTGTTTAGCTGTTTTGAGCTTAGACTTGCTTATTAGTGTTGCTCATATAAAAAGGTTTTGTGGCAACATTTTCTGATTGTAGATTATCTACATAATTCACAGCACCATAGAATGAATCAATGGCATTTTTGTCAAGATTTAATTGTCAATATGTCATCAGTTTTATATTTTATGTTTTCTTTATAAAGTGTTCCATATTGTTTATTGTGATCATTCGTGTGTTGTATTTTTCCGACCTTTTGTTTTAATATTTGTGTATCGAAATATGACTATAGCATACATAATTGCTAATATCATTATACGTGTTTTTATAAGCATATGGAATTTTTACAAATATGCTTATTTTGAAACGTAAATATAAATCTCTATATATATACTGGCATCATGGTAATTGGCATAAATTGTTTCTAAGCCAAGCTCTTTTATTAGCTATGTTCATTTACTTCAAAAACCTTTTCAATCCCGAGATTGCTCAAAATTCACACAGATCTCAGTCTTCGTATGCTTATAGACGTTATGCTTATAAGAAAATAACATGTAGTATATTCATACATGTCATATGTCATATAATATGTCAATTCTTCTTTTTAAGAATTTGTGGCTAAAAGAACTAGTGCTCCATATTTTTCTGGAAAGCTCTTTCATCAGATCATATGCCATTAAAAACATTGATGTTTAAGGAGGTGGAGTTTATTTGGATAAAATCACCTTAATAGTCAGGTCAAATTACATGATGACAGTCGACAATTGCATTTTTTGCATACTCACGACACTACAACAAAAGCAAAATTAAATTGTTTCATACCATTTTTTACTTACCTTTGACGTCAACGTGTCTATTTTTTAGTCTCGACCATTCAGTTTCTTTCTCGTTGTTTCATATTTGTTATTTCTTTTCCATAGTAATCAATTTAACAAGATAAAGAATTTTCTACACGCGTAGAATGTTTATTCTGTACGGAGGAGGTCATAACTCCATATTTTATTTAGAGCTTTCATTTATTTTGAGAATTCCTGAAATATTGAAATGTAAGAAATACTTTTAAGCTATTACCGATAAATAAACATAAACGACATACTAAAAATTAACTCGCTACATAGAGATTTCTTAACGTCTCACAAATACTATACTTTTTGCCATAGTGTTAATAATAGACCCTTTTTCGACATTTTCCAAATCGTCAAGAGTGGAATTTAAAATGGATTTAAAATATCAACTATTTATATTGATAGTGTAAGCAATAAATATATTAAAGGGGAGCGATAGAGATTCTCAGAAGGTATGATTTAAGGAGAAAAGTTACTTGTGGAACGAACTTTTGCGGTTTTCACTAAATTAAGTACTCGCGGGAAGAATGATTTTTTTGAAATTGCTTTAAATAAGAGTAATTTTGGCCAAACAAAATTCAAAATCGCGAGGAATCTACGCGCAATGTGAAAAATCAACTCGTGATTATTTTTCTTCCTGAGGTAGTTACAAAAGAGTTGCTCAAGGGGATCCAAATAGTGGCATCTATTTTAAACGTAAAACGGGGTTGACAAGATGATATTTTCGATAATTCTCTTCAGTGCCTCTGGAATTTTGAGAGTTCATTCTTGCAATTATTTTGAATTTGATTGCTTCCTGATTATCTAATATACTCCCAATATATTTGAAACATACTGAATCCTTTATGCAGTTAAGAAGTTTCATAGGTCTCACTCGGCATAAAATCATAAAAAATCATAGAAAAATGACTCTTTGGCATAAAAAACTCATTTTTAGCATAAAAATGAGCTATTGAGCATAAAAAAACATAAAAATCC
>JAUBWS010059757.1:0-10571 GCA_032270445.1 Darlingtonia californica | reverse complement strand
TAAACAGATACTAACACAAAAACTTTCATTAATATCGGCTAACCGTTTCCACTATTTGCCAAATTCTTCGCAAAAAAAGAATATATTTTTGGACGTTCGCGAAAATGAATTCCCAAGAAAAAATTAAATTCCTGCGAAAAAACTATTTTTCTCCGATTCCCAAAATTAATTACGATTCGTAAATCCTTTAATAAATTGAACTTTGTTTGTAATGCTACTAAGGTTATTAAACAGATACTAACACAAAAACTTTCATTAATATCGGCTAACCGTTTCCACTATTTGCCAAATTCTTCGCAAAAAAGAATATATTTTTGGACATTCGCGAAAATGAATTCCCACGAAACTTTTCATATTGCACAATTCGTGAAAATGAATTCCTGCGAAATGTGCTAAACTTCGTGAATTGAGTGATTCGCGAAAATTTCTTCCCACGAAAATTTCTGCCATTACGAAATACAAAAACCTTCAATTATGCAATAATTTATTAAATCAAAATAACTTTACGAGAATACAACTTACTTCTACACATAGGATTTGGAATAACACTAGCAAGTACTTTCGGATGTGTGACTGTAGTTGTTGCCCCTAACAAGTTTCCAACTTCTACTTTAAAGCTATGATGATCTGTCAGCAAGGTCGCTATTTTGTCTAATTTGTCTTTGGCAATTTCACTCTCAGCGTACTTAAGTCCTGAAAGTGAATATATGGTAAATTTTCATTATCTGTTAAATACCAAATACTGATGTATATAAACAGTAGAAATTGAACAGAATTGAAACATATATTTCCACGAAGGAAGCGACCTAAAAAACAAATGAAATTATGGAGAGAGAGGGGGGATAAACATTTTTACTAACATGAATATGGACATAGAAGAGCATCAGTTTTTTTCAGGGCGGTAATTTAAATTTGTCTTTTATCATATATATGATGGCTCATTCTATATAAATTTTGTAATTGTCTATTAAAATAAGATGATGTATGGAATATTATTTTCGTCCAAATTTTTGCACCATAGAAATTTCGCAGATTATTAGTCGATAAAAATAAAAATAACATGTCCGCTTTACAGAGCGTCAATTTAAGTTAAAATTTCATTTAGTGCAGACAAAAGTGTCCGTTTTATAGAATGTCTGCTTTATAGTTTGTCCGCTTTATAGAGATTTTCATATGAGAGTTTGACTGCAAATCATTCCATTCCTTGACTTACTGTCCGTCTTATGGAGGGTCCGCTTTATAGAGATTCACTGTATTTCAAATCTTATGATCATTTTCTCTTTTCAAAGGTACCACCAGGAAAAGTTAATTTAAATTTAAGAATATATTCTATAAACAGTGTTACCAACCCAAAGCAAAGATATTAACTCCAGCATCTTTCAATCCCTTGGCTGGTGTTTCAAAGTCATCCTCTGGTTCGGAGTCAGCAATTACAATAAGAACCTGCAAAGAAAACATGAATTGTTATTTCAATTTTTTGTTTGACCCTGTTTGACACTATTAAGATTAAGATTATGATCACTCTATCGGACAAAAAATTTCGAACAAAAGTGATGTCATTTTCATTTAAAATCATGTTTTTAAAAATATAATTTTCGCAGTGGAGTGGAGTAGCCATTAGCAGAATACTAACCCTCAAGGATACTTGGAACGAGCAGTAGAGATTTTTTACAGTCAAGATACAACCACCAAACAAAATTTTAGAACATTTTCAGAACATTTGGATATTCAGTTATAATGCACGGCCACTAAACATTGATTAAATACCTTATAGACCCAATCACGTGAGGTCCGATCAAATATTTGATTCTTGACGGCTTTTAATCCTTCTCCCATTTTTTTGCCTTCAGTTCCAATCAATGGAATGCGACTCAGTTCATTCTTTACACCAGCAAGGTCGTATGATCTAAAATATTGTTAAAATACATGAAAAAAATTATATGCTTCCCATACTCAATCCCAGAAATGCCGAGTGCTTGGCAGGGAAGCAGTATGTACCACTAAGTCCTTGGCAAGACCCGGTCAGGGTTTGAAACCACGACCCACTAAGATTTTAATGAAAAAGTTAAAAAATCTAAGTGTAGTAAAGCATTGATGACATAATTAAAGGTAGGACCGCTTTATGTTTGCCTCAAAACATCTTACCTTGGTAAATAACAAGTCTACACAATCTACACGGGAGAGCAACTTAAACTTTTGTCTGATATACATAAAAACTACACATCATGGTACTTTTCTATTTTACAAATACCTACATGGTAGCCAGTATTAGCAGGTGTGCTGTAATGATAGCCTAACGATTTCGGAACCTTATTACGATTCGCAAAAGCCAATCCTAAACAACTACGCCATGATTCCAGTTCATGAGACGAGTTTTATAAACAATTACAATAAGCTTTTTATAGACCCTTTTTAACTTCATGAATTATGAAACGACCTTGCTAGCCCTATGTTTTATATACCAATGTATAGCACATGTTTTCGAAATTTAGAAATATTTCAAATTCAAATATTTCAAATATTTCCATAATTATGGAGTCAAATGATAAGTAAAGGGTTGGTGGTTGTGTCCAAAAACTCAAAAATAATATAAAAAGAAATATATAACTAAAAGTGATGGACGAGATCCTAAGTTTCAATAGAAGGATAATAATGATTATAACAAAAGAAAGTCTTCTCACTTTTCGAAATCGAACTGTAATAAACCAGTATCTGAATAGATAGCAGCAGCATAATGGTAGCCTTCAATACTTGGATTGTGAAAGTCAACCACTTGTTTGGCAAATTCAATGTATTTCTTGAAATTTTCAGTTTTTCCGTCACCTAATTTGGACACATCAATGAGAAAGGCGACATCTGCGGGAACACCACATCCACCACCACCAGCGCCACCACCTCCCATACCAGCGAATGCACCACCACCAAAACCATATCGACCAAATCCACCAAACTTGCCAGCATACCTGCTACTGCTGCTACCACCGCTACTGCTGCTACCACTGGCATCTGAAAAATGAAAGCAAACCTGGTATTAGATACTAACTACAAAATTCAGGACCCAGTACATTTCGCTTTTTAAATTTAATTCAAAGTGGCGTTATTGGTAGAGCAAGCAGACGCGGATCTGGGGAGGGTTAATTGATTATAGGAGGAGAGTGAAATATAGTTTATATGTTATTATTTATTACTTGTGACAATAGATAATGACTTTTTAACAATTCTTTCGCCCTTCTTCTGTAATTTTGCAACAATAACTCAAATCATTTTCAGCAAAAACCGGAACTGCTTTTCTATTCCATTCAAATTTTAAATAGTGACAAATAGTAACCTTGTTATTTGCTATAGGTTTAAAGTTAAAAATAACAGATGTTAATGTTTACAGCTCTCTTCCTGTAAACCAGTGTAAGGGAACTAAGTCTGAAAGATGCCTGAATTTGATTTAATTCCACGGGGGCAAATTACGGAAGATTCTGAAAAACATAATGTATTTTCCTATATTCAAGGCATGCGTAATTTGAGGTCAATTTTAGGCGTAAAAAAGTCATATAACTTTCTCAAGGTTTCAGTGGCAGTTTGAGCAAGAGAAAATACAAATTTTAGGAAATTAATCAGTTAGGTAGAATAACAAAAATTACATGCTAACTTACGTTGAGAAACTCCGGCTTGGTAATCTTCCCAAACACCAAGTTTTTTCAAGTATGCTTGGTCAAACAAACCTAAAAAAAGTTTTAAATTTCAACTTTACACAAAATCTAGGAAAATATTTACTTTATTGTACTAGATTTAACAGATTATTAATACTGCAAGGTCAGTCATGGCTGATTGAAAATTATAACAACAGTATAAGAAAAGAAAAAAGAACATTACAAAAAAAGACAGCAAGAGACAACAACTCTAATAGCATTTTCATCTTCCAGCTTACCAATTTTCTTAGCATCTTTTTCAGAAACAACATCACCGTGAACTGGAATCTCGTACGTTGGGTAATGGAATTTGAAATTTGGCTCAAAATCATGGTTATGCCCGTGATGAGCATTTCCATGGTGTCCGTGATGACTTGGAATCATGACTGGTGCAACATCTTCCTCGAGATTTGCAACATGGTCGTTGATATCATTGAGACCATATCCCAAATTGTTTCCATGGTGATGGTGACCATGGTGATGATGATGGTGGCCACCGAAACCTCCGTCAAGTCCGTGCAAATCATGACCAAACTCATGCCCGTGTGTTAGACCATTTACCAGAGCGTCTTCGTTATGGTCAGTTGCAAACTAAATATTAAGTAAATGACAACTTTACAATTTTGATGAAAAATCAAATTATACTGGTAATAAAAGTTAACTCAGTAAATTTTGAATAAGTACATTAGGTTTGATAACATTGTAGAAATAAAGAAGAAATTATGGAAAGGTTTTTGTGAATTCACCTTGAAACAGATTTTCGGTACATTTTCTGTATCTCCCCTTTATCGGCTCCCTCTCTTAAATAAATGTCCACCTAACTTAACTGAAAATTAATTCATTTAAGCGCACCCTCTTCCCTCATATAAACGCCCAACCTACTGTCAATGGTTATCTAACTAAAGCTTTACAGGAAAATTTTAATATCAAAATATAGCAAAAGTTAGATGCTACAGCACTCTAAAAGAATTTAATACCTCTTTTAAAATCCCTCTCCTTTATTCAATAAGCGTCCTTTTAGTACAAAAAAAACTTAAAAAGCGCTTGGGAGCACACTAGAAGAAATACAAGTAAAATTTTTTTTGCAAAAAAACTAACCAGACCATCATGACCATTCCCATGATGGGTACCATAACCTGCGCCATGTACGTCCATACCAGCCCCAAAAGGAATGCCTGCTGCAGCAGCATGTTCTGCAGCAACTCCATGTTCACTCAACAATCCATTTACCCCTCCTAAACCATTAAGTAAATCAGCATTACCATTCAGTTCACCTTCAGATAACCCAATACCATTCACATGGTGGTCAGCACCATAACCAAGGGCATGCCCAATACCACCATACCCAATGCCATTACCTCCAATACCACCATACCCAATGCCATGACCTCCAATAGCACCATACCCAATGCCATGACCTCCAATACCACCATACCCAATGTCATGACCTCCAATTCCACCATACCCAATGCCATGACCTCCAATTCCACCATACCCAACACCATGTGCTCCAATAGCACCATACCCTGCATGTCCTAAGCCACCTATGGCTCCACCAAGATAGCTGGTCAAATGATCATCATGGCCATGAGCTTCGTGATGGCAACCAACATCCACAGTTAAGCAATCTATGGCAGAGTTGAAAGAACCTGAGCAAAGATACAAAACCTAATAGCTGTAAAAAAATTATCATAGATACATACCTAATGTATTACCACAATTTCCATCAACACACCCAGCACCATAACCGTGGCCCTGTAAGAAATTTTCATAACTAAGATCACGACTTGATTAGAATGTTCATCATGCTGAAAATACCCTTCGAAAAGTCAAAATTCAATCAAAATAGACCTCATGTCTTATATGAAAAGCATAGTTGTATAAAGGACATTCTCTTTTTCAAATTATTTATTTCTTTGTGAAACTTTGTGCAAGATCAAGATCTAATTATTATAGAAAATCTTGTTTTGATTGATGATGTTTTGTATAAATTGAAGTCCTTTACCAGACTTTTCTAACACTTTAAAAGCCTTTTTACATTTTTCGTCAGACTTTTCCACAGACAATCAATTACTTTAAGTCAAGAATTCCGATATAATATAATTGTTAAATAACTATAACAAAGCGCATTAAAGCATTATTTTAACAAATATGTGGCAGTATAAAAGCCAACTTTATTTGTTATTAGCTAAAATTAAGGCAAATGAAAAATAATGAAAATGTTTTTTTAATGATAACAGCAAACATTGAAATCGTTGACCTCTCGAGTCGTTTTTCACCAAAACCTTACTGTAAATACAGGTAAATAAGCAAATTACAAAAATATGACCTTTGAATACGAAAATATAGTTTGATTTTACCGACCCACTGACCCAAAAAATACCTCCATTTGCACCTGTAGAACAATAAATAAAGTTGTCTTTGCCAAAATTATGTAGAAGTATGAAAATACGTACAAAGTGACGACGATGATGAAAATGACGAGCAACAGGTGCTTGTTCACCAGCCAACGCAGCTGCAGCTATTAATGAAATAAAGCCAAATAAATTAAATAGTTTCATTTTTAATAATTTCCATGTAAAAATACTTTAAACGATTATACCTATTAGCCCTCGAATTTCAGGTCGACACTGCCAGACTGTGCCTAACAAAGGACTTACACTAATTTTCTCTGCACACCAACATGTTTTTTTTCCCGTAGGCGATCGGAAATATCTTTCACGATCAGAA
Organism: Darlingtonia californica; assembly: GCA_032270445.1. Classification (NCBI taxonomy): domain Eukaryota; kingdom Viridiplantae; phylum Streptophyta; class Magnoliopsida; order Ericales; family Sarraceniaceae; genus Darlingtonia; species Darlingtonia californica. The sequence continues at coordinate 4,158 of JAUBWS010059757.1, read as the reverse complement.
ATATCTATGTGAATAGTGTGGTATTTCGTAGGGGCGATATTCATAATTAATAATGATTAAAAATAATGATGCGTGTGAATATATTTACAAAATTTTAGAGAATTTGCCGTCCTGAGTTGGCGTAGTGTTTAGAGTGAAGGGTTGACAGATGAAATGGAATTGAAGCCCTGGTGTGGCTGTTCCAATTTTCTATTTTAATCAATAATCATAAAGAGGCAGGAGTTTAAAATGTGTACCATGATGCATTACACATTGAGGCTCGACCCCGTCACACCATTCAGTCTAATACTGTTCACTTGTGTTTGTGACAGGGTTAGGGTTTGAGCAAGGTATCATATTATTTTGTTATTCAAAGAGATGCTTTTGAAATTTTATGAAATGCTAAAAAAACAGTTTTGAATATTTCCGACCATCAAGGATATTTCTGACCATTACACTATGATATTTCCGACCATTGAAGATAATATTTCCGACCGTCTGCAGAAAAAGAATTTGCTGACCTTAATTTCATTTCTTTTACTAATAATGAAGAATTCTTAATAAGTTTGAGTTTGTATTTTACATCTAAAGAAAATGGCTGGTTTTTTACTCTTTCCATATTAATTGCTCATTATTGGTAGTCATCTGTACGAAATATTTAGCATTCTTAATGAACTTGTTGTATATTGAATAATAATTAAGATGACTTTTTTAAATAAATAATCAAACATATATAAAGAGACATCAACTATCAGAATCTAATTATGTGGACCTATATTTTACTCCAGGACGGAAATGCCGTAATAAATTTTGGACTAGGTCAGCAAAGACCTGCAGCCAGCCAGCTATGATCAACATTACCTGCCGACCTAAGTTTTCGTGAAATTCGAGAGCTAACATTTGCCAAGGAACATAGGATATGATTGGGAAAATCACTCAATGGAAAATTTAAAGATAAACAAATAGCTATAAACCTGAAAAGAAAAAAACTAAAATCAAAGCCTATAGGATTCAAGAAAGCAAAATGATTAGCTACTTATTGGAAAAAAATGTTGATAAAAATAGAAATGAAAGAAAGCTACTAAAACAAATGCCTAAATGGGATCATTGAATGAGGGGAATGACAACCACAACTTTGAATTAGAGAATTTATTTCTGTTTTAAAAAGTTACAAAACTTGGAAATTCATTTATTAGATTCACAATTCAAGAAAATACACTTGCAAAGTAAATCCATCTACGCATTTGTTTTGAGCTGAAAATTGAGAAAATTATCTAGTGTGTGGTACCCTGTAGTTCTGCCTCTTGTTCATTCTTTGGGACTCCATGATTGTTCAGATTGTTCTGTGCCAAAGCGTCTATATTAACCTGTTGCCTAATTGTTTCACTTGATAATGAAGATTCTTTCTCAGCTATATTTGATAGTTCACTTTTTAAGCCTTCATTAGCCTCAAGTTGATCTACATTTTGTCTCTTATTATTATCATCACCGGCAAGCGCTTGCTCTTCAGGTTGTAATTCGTTTCGAACTTCTGATGGAAGATTTTTTACTATTTTACTATCACCAGGCATCTCAGCTGCATTAAAAGATGACAAATTGTGCAATACATTATCTGTGGGGTCAGTTGAACTCGACTGAGTAAACGAGTCAACCTTTTTCATCATTTTATCAACATTGTTTTCATTCATGTTAAAATTAGAGGAGTCTGGCAACATTTGGTTCTCTACTCCTGCTGATTCCTGCTCATTCCCATTAATAGCAAAGCCTGTATCGCCTTGTGCAGCTGCAACATCAGGACCTAATGATTGTGAAATGTTTTGAAAATCTGAATGAAACTCGTTTTCTGAAAGTCGCTTATGGAAGAAATTTGTGGTACTGTTAACCTGTTATGCATTTTATTTGAAGTACTTCATTGTTTTCTTACCAAGTTTCTTGGAATTGAATGAACATCATTAAACAAAAGAAAACCATTAATGTGTGTTTGTGTGTGAGTGAAAGTGCAAGTATCATTATGAATGTTTAAAACGGATATAAATAGTCCTTATCATTTTAGTCATAAATTTCAAAATCCACTGTTGCATGTCGATTCATAAAATGCTTCAAAAAAAGAACTGTTTAAACTTACTTAGATCAGAAGAAGGCATACCATAAGGTAAATCGAACCTTTTGGTGTTGTTCTCTAACAAAAGAAATCAATATATAAATCAAACAGTTTGACCATGATGATATGAATAAAAAACTTAACAAGAAAATAATTAATTTGGATTAACTATTATGACAACCACAACGAACTTGAATTAACCTTTAATACGCAGAAAATGTTATATATGTTCAACTTTGGCTAAAAAAGCACTTTTTAAGTTTTCATGAAAGCTTAAAATTCTTAAACGCTTTAGAATTGTTCCAATATCTCTTTCAAAGAGCGTAAGAAAATCAATATAAAAATATCTATTTCCTGTGTTCAGGAATTTAAATATAAAGTTTAAGAAGTCTTAAAAATATCCCTGAAAAATTGGAACTTTTTCATGTTAAGTGTTAAAAGTCAAGGCGATATAAAAAATCTGTCAAGCTATTAAAAGTGGTTTAAGGTAATGTGAAGTAATGTATTCGATAGTCAAGAAAGAGATCTCTTACCATGTTTTACTGGTTTAAGATTATTGAATGATTTAATAGTCTTCTTCAATGATTTTTTATATGTACCACCTAAAAAACAAAAAAACTTTCTCTTTTAAATGTATGAATAGGAATCATATGATTGAATATATATCAAAAACTATTTATTAAAAATACGGTCAAAAATTTAAGTATTCACTTGGTCAGGGTCGGAATAAAATTTAAGTATAAAATAAGCAAAGCTAGCTCAGGCATGCAGTGATCAGGTTTTAGTGGATGATTTATGTAATTGAGGTATTATGATGTAATTTGATATCAACATGTCATATAATGTTTAGTTAAAATGAAAGAGTTTATGGAATGGCTTATGTGCAAAGTTATCTTCGATATTTTGGGAAATGTTAGAATTTTAACAATTACTAATAAACAACACCGTATATGTATGGTTATATACCTCCATTATTAACGCCAGTTGTAATTGACACATTTTTTAGACCAATTTTGGACATATAATTCGGGCTGTTCAAACCTTAACAAAAAGGGAAAATATCATTAGCACTCTTTATTTCATTAATAACAAGCATTCCAAAGTAAAGTAAATTATGAATCTAAACTTTTGATACCTAGTTCATCGGCTTTATCATTGTCCATAACTTTTCCATTCATGGCTTTACTTGCTGCTTCATTAGCAATATTCAAAAGACTGACCCCTCTCTGATTAGGCCTTTTGGATAACAATGGAAGTGGACCAGCTGTTATCATATCACTTAGCTCGTTCTCATTTGGAATGTCATGTGTTTTATAATGAAAAGTAAATTCAGGAGTAAAATCCTCAGGGGAGCCATGCATAGGATATACATTGCCACTGGACATTACATGTGAAGCATATGATTTCTTCTTAGCATTTTCTTTCTTTGTGTTTGTATTTTTTACTGGGACTATAAAATAAATGGATGATTTTTCTGAATTTCAAATTGTTTTGCACATCATTAAGGGAGTCCAAACCAAAATTTCAAAAACATTAAAAAGAAAATACTTGATGAAGAACTGAATGAGGTTGTCCAGTAGCTCGTTAATCGTAGAGATGCCTTTTTTTAATAAAAGAACTTTAAGTTGCTGTATTGTTTAAGTGCTAAAAATAGCAGGTAATAGCATCAAAATCTGATTATTACATACAGGCGCGGATACGGGTATGTAGAAAATTTTTAGGAGGAGAGTGACGAGTCGTTAAGATATCATTATGTAATGTCATTATGTAAAAGATAATTTTGTAGCAAATTATCACTCTTCTCCTGAAATTTTGCTACTCCTCTGCATTGATAAAAATATGAAACTGTAAGCGAAAAAATCATAATACATCAATTACATTTGTAACATCCACTAAATTTTGGTTTGGAACCCATATGTTAAATAAATTATTGACTGCCTATCCTACTACATACTAGTAGAACAACAGGGCCCTGATTTGAGGGTGATAGACAAAAGCTTGAATCTTCCCAATTACGCATTGCCAGAAATTTATCAAATTCCTTGTTGTAAAGATGATTATTCAGCTTTTTATACAAG
>JAUBWS010059745.1:1206-22945 GCA_032270445.1 Darlingtonia californica | reverse complement strand
GTTCAAATAGAATGGTGCTAATGGTTATGTATTTACTGCCATAACTAGTAGGATGACAGTCACATTATTTTCATGATAGCTATTCATGAAACACACATTCGATGTATTCGATTTGGCACTAATTTCTCAAATCCAACTTTTTATCATTGAAAACAAAATCTCACCAATACATAAATTTCCCTCAGGCCCCACGTTCTATGTCATCCACAAAGGGCCCTGACATTTTACTACAAAAAAAATATTTTTACACCAAATTTAAGCGAACTCTGTAACAATATGAAAAATCCAAGATACCGAAGATTTAACTTAAAACGGGAACTTCTTCGATCTAGACAAGTTTTTAAATTATATGCAAGCTAGACTTTTTTCAGAGACATGTATTTTTTTGGATCAGGTAGAAATACGAAGAGGGCGCTAATGAGACAATATGAAACTTTCTGAAAATTAAGGAATGATGGATGGAATATAAAGGACAACAATTAATTTTACTTATCAATATTTTTTGGTTTTCTGTTTTTCAAATATAATAAAAACTTCAAATATTATTTTTACATTCTATAACAATAAAGGCCGTAAAGGCGAGGTTAAGTAAATCAAGATCTGCGACGCACCGGTAGCCGAACTTAGACAATGGTCGAATGTGCCGCTAAAAGTTGCTTGGCATGCTGATTTCCAGAACGGCTGCTCAATCTTTTACATCGTAGATTTTAGGTTGCTTACGTAACCCCGCTAATAATGATAAGGACAACCTGCTACTTCACCCCATCACACAGTGGTGGAAAACTCCTCATCTCGTATTGTGAAACTGACAAAGAAGGCGATAGAATTTTTTTTACGTTAATGGGGGGAAGGGAGCCTTCCCAACTTCCCCTTCCATAACCCAAACATAACTCACTAACGAACTGATGGTACATGAGCATGTTTCTGTTGAAGTACACGCAATTACTGCATGTCACTTCAACAACACTCCTCCACAGATTTTATGTGATGCTTTTGCAAACTAATGGAAGAAAATTTCTACCGAAGTAGCTCAAAAGACACTTCCCGATCCGACGATGGGAGTTTTCTATATGATTAAAAGTTCCCTAACTACATATAACAGGCATTTACCCAAAAAGTGGATCAAGAATATGCAAAAGGGAAGCTTGTTGAAAAATTTGCGTTTGAAATTCCCCATTTTATTCGGATAAAGTTCTCTATCGAAACGGTGGAAAATAATCTACATTTAAATTAAAATATACCTTATAAGACTATCTATTTTGATAGTGAATTTTGTCTTCACTTTTCCTATATGTATAATATGGAGGTCCATAAACATGGGGAAAGGTGTTTTTTGTAACGCAAACTTATCATTAAAGGGGCGATTCGAAGAGTTAAAGATTTACTTTCTTGTCAGAAACTTTCACGGGAAGAAAATTTCGCGGTTGGGAACAATCACGAATTTTTTTATTTTCGTTGTTCAGTATCGTGAAAAAGAATAGGTTTTTCCAATGAAACGAAAAAATGTTATCAATGTAAAAAAGCACGAGTACTTTACGTGAATAAAATATCGCGTGGTAGAATTTTGCGGTTTAACGTTGTTTAATTCATGAAAACCGCAAATTTAAACCCACGCATAATTCAAAATCATAAAAGTATGGCGATCTGTAAGAAGTTCCTAGAAACGCAAAGGACACCAGCAAATACATTATCGGACAAAAAAATGTTGGATAAAATTTTCGTGGGACAAAAGTGACGAAAATTCAATTTTTCAAAAACTTGATTCTAAATAAAAATCACACTAATCATAGTTTCTATGATGTTCTAAAGCAATAAAAAATTTTGGTGGCCAAACGTTTTCGTCGGACAAAATTTTCGTCACCTATCAAAAATTTCGTCACTTTTGTCCGACATTTTTTTGGTCCGATAAGGTAATACATTTAAAACCGTGTAAGTAAAATCCAGGCAAAATTTTCATTATGTAAGGTATAAAGTATATAGCCTCCATAAGTTGGATATTGAAGGAACCTAAATTTAAGCGAAGAAAAACCAGTAAATATCAAAATGTGGGAGAGGAATCGTTTCGTTTTTAAGAACTATTAACGTTATAGCCATTCCATTGATCTGTATCTCAATGTGGGAAAGGTGGCAGTTAAATTGTTTCCGATGACGAAATGAATACCACCATTATAGACCTATTAAAGCAATCAAGTCGCATAATTGACAGATTAAGCTGGACACTGAAGGAACCAACCAAAGATATTCAGAATAGAAATAGAAAATGTCCCATATAGCGAATGCCCTAGTTGTCCTGAGTCTTTCTAAGACTAATTCTATGTAGGGACCGAAAATAGTAGTCTAATTTTAGCGAATATTCTTCTATGGGTACCCATGGGATTAAATCCCACTTATGCAGCGTCTCACTTATCGTGAGTCTACTGTAACATTTGAAAACTGGAAGTTTGTAAGATGGATATGAAATATGCTGCTATAAAAACGTTTCACCATTTTCCGTAACCAGTTTCCCTTTATAATGTTTCATGATGAAGCGAACAAGATCTAAAATATTACCTATGATGATTAGTCCAACAACTAGAACGGTCAGCAGTCGAATGTACTTGTTCTGATAAAACAACTCGACAACAGAGCCGATGTATAGTGTCTCGGTATGAAGATATCTCCTATAGTCTTCTACTGAATGCGTATAAACTTCATCACGCTGTGTATACATACATTTAAAGATTTCTTTCACTTCATCTACCAAATGCCTTGTAATGTAACAGTTGATATTCAAGTTAGCAGGAAGTTTTTGTACAATACGTAACGGCATGTCATTATTATCGTCATGTATCTCATCCTGGTACCAGGCTGCCACATCCGCGTTCATCATGGCCGCGAACGCTTTCCCTTTACGGACGAATTCGAGCGCCTGTTCGTAAGAATGCGCTGGTAATATTTTGGCGCGAAAATCTTTGTATGCTACTTTCTCTTCGTTTGAGTTTTCAAGTACAGCAACGACTTTTCCACGTACGCTAAGGTCATTGACACCAGACACCACATCGGTCATAGTTGCCGTCATGACACATCCTATCATCATACCAATAAACAACCAAAACAAAGCTACAGTGCGGCCCAACGGGGAACTGGGTACCACGTCCCCATAACCTACTGTTGTCATGGAAACCAAACTCCACCATAGTCCTTTCCCCATACCTTGAATGAAGCTGTCTGGGAAACAGTCGTTATTATAGTGCTCAATAACCCAAACAAATATACCAAACAGTATAGCGAGTAAGAAAGCAATGACAAAGACTTGTTGACAACTAAGTATTCCCCTGAGAATTTTGTTGGGAAGAGAGATCATATATCTGGGGACTATAACGGCAATCTGATTGGTCTTCACCAATTGAAATGACGTGATTTCTTTATTGTCTAGGAAACCTTTTTCAGTATTGTGTGCATGCGATACAATAGGAGCCCAAAATGCCTTCTCTTTTGACACGTTGGCAACGAGGTTAGGATTATCCGAATTAATGGCTTTGTAGAATGAATGGCGATCCGGGAAACGTCGATGGAAATTCATGAAGTTCTTGGCGCCATGTGCATTACAATAAACCTGACCTTGGTGAATGATTCGTGGAATTATACCATCCATTTCTCCATGGTCATTCGTAAAGATGAAGGGCTTCACTTCCCAAAATATAACGTCTAGATATCCTTCTTTATGTATTGTATTATTTGATGAAGTCTGTTGCGTACTATTGTCATGAACTGGTTTTTCTGAGGTATATAGTGTACTATTACCACTTATTGCAAAGCCAAAAAGTCCAGCAAAACAAATCAACAAAAATGGTCTGTGATCAGGCATACTCAAAGCGGTCCGGCAAAGATAACCAACTAATCACACAAAATGCGTATTCTTTCGGATTCCGTTCTTTCGTCTAATAATCCATATCAAGCTGCTGTATTTCTTTATTTGTTTTTCCTGTCAATTTCTTTCTTTCTACAAGATTTACAACTCAGCCTAAATATATGGGGTCCATAGGATGATGTGTTTCTTCAGTGTTTCATTGAAAAGATAAATTTTAACTTTATTTATCTCTTGAAAAAAGGAACATAGCGTAAATTAATACATGGAAACAAAAACATCTATCAAAATATTTTTCCTTATCTTGACACTTCTGTTTTCGAAAAGTCTTCCTTTTCCAATTAATTTTACTTTTATAGACAATTTATTGATGTAATGAAAGACATAAAAAATACAAACATGTTCTTTTAAAGGTTTTCTATATATTCAATAATTGATCTCTGAGATTCATTCTCGATACACAATGCACAGTGGGATTCATCGTACATAAAACGAACGAGTTTTGAAAGTCAATATCAAGATTGAATGGTAAATGATGAGGATATACAACAATATATATGGATTGGCAAAATATCATATCATATGAAGAGAAATAAACAACAAATCTCAAAAATGCCAAGTACAGACTAATGAAAGATACAAAAAGAGTGGAGAAATATTGAAATAGTGAAAGAAAAAGAGAAAATTATAACACAATAAGACACAATTACGCTATTTTTTTGCTCAACAATTTTTCATTTTGCCCTGTTTCTTTGAAAAGTTTTTCATTTCCATTTACCTTTTTAAAAGGTGCCTATAGAATTGTTCCAGTCTAGAGGGCAAGTCACCTGCTAAATTTCATATCAATTTAGGGAATATAAAATACAAGGGCCCGGAAAACAAACAAAAAAGAAACGTTTTTTTGAGAAAGAAACCCGGGAACCCCTGCTTAGGGAAAAGAGATATCTTTGGGACAAATTGAAATAAAAATATCGAAGCTTTTCATTTATTCATGAAAGAGAGATTTGGGTTACCACGAGACACGATTTTACCTAGCATTTCAATTGAAAAAAATTGTGTAATATTCTTCCATTTACATATTTTCATTGGGTCACCCAGCATGGTGATCACACCGTACGAAGCTAGCTGGTAAACCCGCGACGAACGCGTGCTGTACGGTTCAATATGCTATCTTTCATTCCCATTGAAAATCTGGGGAAGAACTGAATTCATTCATTTTTTTTTTTCAGCAGGTGGCCACCAATTCTGTTAAACAGTACCTTGACGTCTCTGCCAAAACAAGCTATAAAATTTTTTTGCAATGCCTCAAATCTTGATTATTTTATCATTACGCGAGTAAGTAGAATTGCAATAGGATTTTGCAATCCCAATTAAGTAGGAAGAAGCAATTCAATAAAAGGAAAATAAACGGTATTATCGGTTCACAGCTAGGCAAAGTGTCTGTAGTAATACCATTCAATAGAATTTGTATGAGAGAGAACGAAATTGCTTTTCTTTCTTCAGTCCTATTTTCTATTTCTTAATATTTCGCGTGAAAACAAAATAGGGAGAAAGGAAAAAACAGTACTTGAGGTGTTTAAGATAATGAGTTAGGATAGGGGAAAGAAAAGTTGAAATACATCCCGACACAAAAGTGAAAATTAACAACAGTTTACTAGTTTGTGAAATAGAAAAAGAATATTAAGGAGAAGATTACTTCTCCAAAAATTTGGAAGAATATAAAGAAAGCAATCAAGTCACGAAATACATCTATTGAGAAATTTCTAATCTAAATAGCGAAGTAATTCTATTTAGGAAGATTGGCGCCTAAGGGTGATACACTGAAACCTCCCTAAATCGGACACATCCCATTCAAGCAAGCGGACACCTCATCAAAACTTGCAGTTTTAATCATCATCCAATAGACGATATCGGAAATAGAAAAAATGAAATGCATTCTGGTCGATTGGGGTGCGAAGGGATTTGAATTGTATTATAAGAGTAATTTCTCCTTTTGGAAGGGCAATCAACTCTATTGTTTGGGGAGGCCGATCTCCGATATGGTCTATTCTTTCAGAATTCAACTGAATTTTGTATTGAAACATACAAATTTGTGCAACGCACTTGAAAATAATTATAATCTATAAAACATTCAAACCAGAAAATTCATTTTCAATTTTGCACGAATTTATGGCAAGTTCCACTTCGTTTTTGCTCGTTGGATATTTTAAATTCACTTATTAAAATCAACATTAAATAAACTTTGAATCTTAAGTGCTTTGATGTAATTATTTTTTGTGATAATTTACCCAGGATAGCCTCTTCAGTTCTTCATAAACTACTTTCAGTGAGGGTCTTGCCTTCCTGGAAACACCTCAGGGTACCATGCAGAATTAACAGTGATTGGTTAAATTCACTACCGAAAGCCTCGCAAGGGATTCGAACTCAGGACCCCTGTTCAGACGACCAGCGCCTTAACCACTCGGTAACTCAGATCAATTACTCACTCGAGAGAATTCAGGTTATTTCGAAAAGAAATTCAACTTTTCTTGGAAATCCAGAACCGATTAAAGTACTATTCTGTTCTGTTCTGTTTCCTCTCTTGGACCGATAGAAGATGAAAAATTGCAAAAATCCCAATTCTACGAACAAGAGAATATCCTCTAAGGTTTCCTACTTTAGGACATGAATAATTGCGAAATTGCAGGCTAAATACTATTGAATTTGTTATCTAAATCATTGCGAGTGTAAGCTGTATGATGTATTGACAAAAAATATTGCACTATAGGCAAAAATTGCAATAATTAATGTAGCAATAATTTACATCGCAATAATCTATGTCTTCGTTTTTTATTCGTGATTATATTCACAATTACTGTCCTTTAAATCTTTCTAATTTTGTGATAATACTTTGACCAAAATTTTGTGGGGGAAAAGAAAAAATGCCGGTTAATCAGAGGTATCCGCCTTTTAGATGGAAAGAGCTGTATACAGATGTAATTATTTTCCTGAAAAAACTTGCCACTATGAATTTTCTCAATTTCAAATTAAGTAACATAAATAAAAAAAGACAACAAAAACCACGTAATTCTACCATATCAGACAGCAAAAATCCTAATCATAACATTCTAAAGCTTTCCGTAAACAACCAGCGACAAAAATTAGCTTTGCTTATTCTAATTTATCCATGAGAGTTTGCTACGAAATAAACTTTAATAATTAAAGATTTTTTTCGAGCAGTGCTTGGTTTGCTCTGTTATAGATATCAGTTTTTCATTAATTTTTCGCTTTTGTAAAAAAGAGCCTTTTCTTTGTGTAGAAAAATAATAAATCGAAAAACGGCACCAATAACAAATTATTGAATATTTTCATTTTATAATCTTATCATTTCCTTGTAAAATATACCTTATATTGAATTTTTGGGGGGCGCAAATCTTTGAACTTGAAATCACAAAAACATTATTCGGTTTTCATTGCTAAAATTTACACTTCAATAGAAATGTTTACAGTGTTTTGCAGATTTCTCAATCAGATCAAAATATTGTAAAAGAATCATTACAGATGAAAGTTCCGTTTTCACGAATCTATGGAATCAAACAGATATTTGAGTCTTACTTTAATATTAGCCTAAAGTTCGATGTAATCATAACTATATTTGAGATTAAACTTAAGCGTGAATGCGAAAAAAAACCTTAAGAATATCGTGCTTAGATTTCAACAAAACATGGGATAAACGATGGTAAGATAAAAACGAGTTTTAATGAATATCGACTTTAAATAATATGCAGAAGAGCAAATCAAAATTGCCAAAAAACATATTCAGAACAATCAGCATTCTTAAATTTTCTCCTTGATAAATTCCAATCTAAACCAACCAATCTTTGATTTGGTCCATCAAGTCATTTTGGAATGAAATACAAAGTAATTTTGAAGAAATTCAAGGATTCTAATGAAATACAAAGTAATTTGAAGAGATTCAAGGATTCTAATGAAATGCAAAGTATTTTGAAAAGATCTTATGAAATTCAAAGTAATTTGAAGAGATTCAAGGATTCTTTAATGAAATGCAAAGTAATTTGAAGAGATTAAAGGATTCTAATGAAAAGCAAGTATTTTGAAGAGATTCAAGGATTCTAATGAAATGCAAAGTATTTTGAAGAAATTCAACGAGTCTTCTAATGCAACGTAATCATAAGAAATTGAAGGAGCCTAATGAAATGAAAAGTAATTTGAGGTGATTTAAGGAGCCAAAAAAGAAGTACAATGTAATTTTAGGAGATTCAAGAAGAATAAAATGCAAAGTAAGTTTAAGATATTCAATGAAATGCAAAGTGATTTGAAGAGATTCAAGGAGTCTAATGAAATGCAAAGTAAATTGAAGAGATTCAAGGATTCTAATGAAATGCAAAGTGATTTGAAGAGATTCAATGAGTCTAAAGTAATTCAAAGTAATTTTAGAAGATTCAAGAGAAAAGTCTAACTAAGTCCAACTTTTCACGACTTCTGTAAAACACTAACTAAAGGTTTGAAACTGAAAACAGAAAAAATCGCAGTCAGTCTAGTTTGTAATCCAATACGCAGATCTTTCTCCGCCATAGCGGCATAAAAACTCTTGAAAATCTTGTCATAAGTCACGAAACATGAAACCCCAGTGGATGTAAAAGAACCACTAACGAATCTTCAAAACAACTTTCATAACAGGAAAAACAGTTTGAAAAAAGAACCTTGTCCAATTGAAAGACCACAATTTCAATTACAGATTTTTTTCTTCCTTATCAGGACCTAATTCTCTCCATGACCAAAAACAGCTAATCTTTATTATTTTCAACTACATAACAAAAACATTTAGCTGTAAAGTCCTTTTGAAAATTTAACACAGACACCAGGACGCCAATCTACACAATATGGCCATCCTGATTGAATACCGATCGAGAAAAAACTCCATGCGGGAAATATCCGGAAAGCGTTCCGTGATTTTTTACAACATTGTCAATAAAAACGTTCGCTTCTTACCATCACCCCAGTACTTCAGAAAAAAAGGTGATCAAAGACGTGGAAAAGAATCCAAATATAGTCTTTACACTCATGAAAATTTAATTAGGAAATTATTGTGAATTTTGTGATTCAACTGTGAGGCAAATCGTGTCTTTTGGGTACCTGAAGTACCAAACGTTATTTGAACATCCAAAATCTGATGCTGTATGTCCGTCCAGCTTCTTGGTCCATCGAACTTCTTTTTTCTCTTATGTTCATTCGTGTCTCTCAAGAAGAAAATATTGCTTCAAACATCCAAATAGAGAGACTTGTGGGGTGATTACACAAAAAAACCTTTGGGAAATCTTTTAATTTGAAATATTCCAATTTCAATTTGAGGAATTCGTCTTTAAATTCTTTCTTACTTCCATGCATGCAACTATTTGAAGAAAACCACAAGACATACTCTTAATGAAAAAAATTTTAACATCTTATTCCTACAAAAGAGCCTCAAAGAACTCCACGGAAAAAGCCTCAACAAACTTTATAGAAAATGGTTCAACAAACGTTACAGAAAAAGCTTTAAAAAACTTTACAGAAAGAGCTTCCATAAACTTTAAGGGAAGAACTTAAATAAACGTTCGAAATCTTTATAGAAAAAAACTCAGCAAACTTTACAAAAAGAGCCTCAACAGACTTCACAGAAAGAGCTTCAATAGACCTTACAAAAAGACCTTCAACTAAATTTAAAGAAAAAGCCACAACAAAATTTACAGAAAGAGCCTCGGTGAACTTCACAGATTTTGAACTTCTACAGAGAGAACCTCAATCCACTTAAAATTTTCAGGTTTTTGAATTATATTTCAACAAGAACGTTGGCAATTTTTTTTAAATTGAGTGAAACTCGGATAAACTTTATCAGAAAATAATTAATTATAAATCTCAGAGCTTTGAGTACCCTTTTTTCACATTTTGGGGGAGAGAGAGGAAAAAGTTACAAATACGGCCTCCACAGAATTCAAAGTGACAGCCGAATTGGAGTGATGACACCATTGCTTTGAAACAAATTTATCATTTCCAAACCTTACGATTTCTTATCATTCATAATTCCAGAAGAATTACAAAATAAAATAAATCAAAACTTCATGAAAAGCCGACAATAACCAAAGACTATAGTTTAACCTTTATAATTGATATGACCGGAACTTCAAAGATTCTGTACCTAAAATAACATATATTCATATAGGAAAGACATGTTATTTTTAGAGCTTCACTGGATAAATCATGGGCCAAGAATCAAATAAGGGATATATTAATATGAATAGATATACAAGAATAAACATGGCGTCATTCAACCGCAAACCACCTTGCTATGGCGTGGGTCAGCCACGATGGCAGTTTTTAAATTATTTATAGGGAATTCTGGTGACGCAATAGCACGAATCACTATTGAGCTAGATTTCAACCTTACTGTGATGTTTATATATGCTTTCTTAAAATATTTATGGGAATTCTAGGGGGAGGGTTTACTATGTTCATGGTTGACCATTATATGGATAGATGCGAATATTTTTACTAAATGTCTAAAAGTAATAAGGGTAATGTGTCACAAACTGTCAAATGTGACGTCATTATATGAATGAATTATAGATGAAACCCATACAGCTCGCGTGCGCCACTTATCAGCTAGCTTGTATATAGGACATATTGTAAGAAATTATTCTTTAGATCATAAGGGTGCCAAGGTTTTTTGTTATCAATGAAAAAACTGTATTTTTATCTTGTTATGGTATGTGGTTCTTTGAAATCCTCCTTTTTAAAAACTAACCTCTCTTTTGAGTGAAAAACACGAAAATTAAAAACCTCGATATCTTTAATTCTAAAGTCACTTTAAATATTTCAGAATTTCGCTGGTCCTTTTATCTAATGAGATTTTTCCCATAAATCAAATTCCCCAGTGATATGGCTATGACCATTCATATTACACCTTTACAACACTACAGAAAGATGAAATTTATATTTGTACTAGAAAGATATAATTTCAAATAACAACTTCATGTTTCATTCAATACGCAATGAAACGACAGCTTTAACCAGCCCAAATAAACTTAAATTGAAAAGAAGTTGTTTTGCATTCTATTTAAGATCGTAATAAGGTGGAAAAGACATTTAATCGTGCTCCTACATATCCTCCAATTCCCTAAACACGCAAAAATTAAATTAAACTCTTTGACGTCTTCACTAATAAATAAGTTTCTTCTAGTGCAATCCTAGCCTATCCACACTATCAAGCATTTATAACAATTTTCAATAAACACGATGAACTATGTTATGGCTCTTCAAAATCTACAGCTTAAAGTAATCAAACGGAAAAAGCGCAAAGTAACCCTAGTAATTGCGTCAGCTGAGTCTATCTACTTTCCGAAATGTGCTTGACAAAGGATAGGAGCGACACATCTACCGTCAGTTTCCATTCATTTTTACTTTACGCACCGATAAGCTACCTTTACTTATACTTTTTATGAACCGAGTAGATGAAGGTCGGGTTGGTACATGGAACCTTCGATTGTAAGGTGGGTGCTCCGCTAATTAAGCTATCCAACCTTACGACGCTTAGCCTCAGTATCAGCTAATGGACTATATCTAAATATCATGAAAATCTGGCAAAATTGCAGGTATTAAAAAGGTTGAAAATCGCTTTTTTCTTATTCTAAGGGTCAAAGTTCTTAAATATCGTACTCTTTCTTAGTAGAGGAAATAGCCAGAGAACCTGTGGCTAGCTCACCAATACGGTTTCAAAAATGAAGTCGGATTTTCCATTAAGAGAATACTTTTTGAGGAAAGTTCAAAACTCTTTAAAGCATTATCACTCGTTTTGCAGGAAAGCAAAATGCATACTGCCGGAACAAAAAACATTAGAGGTTACTTTAATTCCATTTTTAGCTTCTTTTAAATTTAAATTGGTTTGATTCGGCGCTAGCCAAGAAAAAGAGGGGAAAGGTGATTTTAAAAAGGAATTTTACATTTTCTTTCAGATTTATGACTCCATTATTTAAAATCATTTTCATAAAATTTTAATCATTCTTTGTACCTTTACATCTACTTTAGCTTTAAGAGAATAATAAAGGTTAGAGTCAAATCTATTTGAATAAAATAAAAAATTACAGTGGTTTAAGACTAAGTTTAAGTTTAAGACGCCAACAAAATGGAAATTCATGTTCTTATTTTCCACTGCGGTTAACTGTCTACTTGCCTTCTTGAAATCAAAAATTTAGAAACTCTCTCGATAATTGGATCCTTAATAAGGGGGATTTTATACAAACCTCTAAAATAACATCCGCGAAGTTTGCTATTTTTGAGTCCCTGTTGAGAATAACTCTTTAAGACGCCAGATAACTGGAACATCTCTTATTCATTCCCTGTATGCTTTTACCTAGTCTCTTCATTATACTGTTGAATGAAACATGCAAGTTTTTGAAGACACCGCTTCTTTTGAATGTTTATTTTGACGTTGTTTCAACGTTAGTCCAACGTTAGAAAAAAGGAGACTCCTTCAGCGGTTGGCGTGATGGCGTAATTGGCCATTTTTGGTGACGCAATGGCGTGAACATGATATTTTTTTAGCGTGAGGGCGTGATCTTAGGTGCTGGTGTGTCCGTGATAAAGGAAACTTTGTTGGGTGATGGCATGATTTTCCAAAAATCCCGAAATTCATGGCGTGATATTGACAAAAAAATTGGCGTTATGGTGTGATTTTGAGGGTTACTGGGGTAGTCTGATCGCAGACATCACCACACGCGAAGCTTAGTGTTAACACTTTGCGTGCACTGCATGATTCTGCGATTAGACTAGGGGGAAGGCTTCATAACGATCACAGCGACAACTACACTTACTGAGATACTGATTGAATATTATGCTCAAATTTATCGAAATTTAACAAAATAATATAACAGTGGGATATTTTTAAGATTAAAGGATTTTTTCGACTTACTGAAAAGCCATTTCAAATAGCATAGACTAAACCGTTTGCAAAAAGTGTATTTCCATGGATTTTTTCATCACACGTAACTCAAACTCGGTTGCATAATAACCCGTGGTCGAGTAGTTAAAGCGCTGAGTTTATAAAGACACATTCGAGTAGAGTTAATAGATCTAATAACACCGTGACCCATGCACCGGAGAGCAATGTTAAAATGATAAGTTTCTTGGAAAACGTTTGGAAAGACAATGAAAAAATAAAACTATCCCCAGTAAAGGAGATTTCTCAAATTACTCGTCCTTAGTTACACCTATATATTCAAGAATAGAAATTTGGAAGAATGTTCTGATTTTTAATTTCGTTTTTTTCTCCTTAAAAAATCAAGGCAAATCTTCCACATTAGCCGTACCCCCGAAATCTTCTTTTGCTATCACTAAATTTGAAATTCTACCGATTACGGTCTGTATTCGGACGTTTTGCATGCTGTGTACGCAGGTTTATAAACAGCAAATACTTTTATTCAGATAGATTTTTATTCAGATAAATTTCCCACATAATAAATCATCATCAAAAGTCCTGAGTAATTATTCAAATGGTGGAGGCAGGAGAAGACCTCCTTGATTTTTCTTTGCCTCCTCGCCCATCCTGAATTTTTTGCATTTTTGCAAGATATAAAATATAACAATTATACTCAATATCATCCAACTTGCGCCTCAATCTTAGGATTTTACAATGAGGCGCAAATAGAAAGCAAATTGAGCATTAAAGACCTTTTGTCTCTAATACTGGCCCTGGAGAGTATACTGAGTACTGATCCGGTTGATGAGATCCTGTAAGGGTTTGGAAACATTTATTTTTACCGAATATTTAGATCATGAAGCAAGCGTACATACAAAGGGTTAATTTCTTGAGTCAGTACCTAAAGATTTTATTTTATTGTCAAAAGCTTTGACGGAAAGAGTGTTTCGTGGTTTTTTTTAAGATTCGACAAAAAGCATCCCCACGAATATCAAGACTTTTTACCAACCGTAAAATTTTACTCCACGAAATTCCAATCAATGTTTAAAATTTATGTTTTGAGAATCTTACTGAAGAGTAATAATAATGTACCTTAACATCATTAATTTGCACAAATTTCGCGAATTTTGTCCCAATTCGCAAAAATAGTTCTCCCGAAACTTTTTGAAAATAGCCGTATTTATTGAGACGAACTAATCGTCTGAGACAAATAGTTCATCTTAACGATTAGTTCGTCTAACAAAAGAAATGTCTTTTTTCGTCGCATTTATACTGTCGAGTAAATTGATGATTAGGACGATTTATTCGTCTCAGACGTCTCAGTATAAACACGGCTAATATCGAGATTATGGAAAATGAATGTTACAATGATATAGTAATTGACAAAATTACGACTTTGATCAGAAGAGTTTCCTTTTCTTTCAGTTTGTTGAAAAAGCACTTTTCCCCTAAAATGATTCTCTTATTCATCGATTCGTGAAAATATATGCACGTGAAATGGTAATTTTTTCGAATCTCAAAAATGAATGATATTAAGGTAATTGTTTAGATCAGTCACTAAATATGAATTTTTACTAAGAGTTTCTGGCAAAAAGTAATCTGGCACAAAAGTTTTAAGTTTTAAAAGTTTTAAACCAACAATTTTCAAAGTGTTTAACACGGTATTTGAAATATAAAATTCCTACTGAATGTTGATAAAACTTTCCAGTTTCTTTCCTATTGAACTTGTATTCTTCAGACTGTAGGATTATGATAACTAAGTTGGATATATACGACAAATCTTTTTCAAATTATTTATAACTTTAACTAGAAACTATTTAACGAATAAATTAGGGTTACGATAAAGTATATTTACAATGACCACTTTACTTGGTCAAAAGAATATTTCAAATACGAATATAGGTAAACTGTCCATTGTTATGGATTTTGACGGGACACGTGAAACCTCACTTTTTGAACGCCTGATTGAACGTTACTTGAGCGTGAAAAACAGCGTCTTGTTCATGAAATGCATTTAACTTCATGACTACAAAAGAAATTAAATCTGCAAACCGTACTTCATCTAATTTTAAATTCAGTCATTTATCTTGAAAAGATAACCTTCGATTTGTACATATGTTCCCTTCCAAAACTTATTTTTCCATTTTTTATGCGAAAAACGTTGATTTTTCAACACAGCATAGAACTTAAACGTAACAGTTCATTTTGGCAGGCTCTTGCGTCGAGGTTTCGATCATGACTTGAGTTTCAGTACTGTCCCCGAAATTCTGTTTTTCCATCGATCGTTTATGCAACATATCTACTCCGATACCAATTAGGATTAACAAAAATATGACGCCGAGTAGCACTTGCACGAACGCAGACTTGAACAGGTCGACGACTGATTCTATGTATAGTGTCTCTGTTGGGCAATATCGGGAGAACTTGGTTTTTGCCCGACCGTACACTTCGGTGTTAAACTTGTGCATACACTTGATGATTTGTTTGAAGTCGTGGGGTATTTCACTGGAAAACACCATGTTCAGATTCAAGGATGTCGGCACCAGTCGTACAATTCTCAATGGTTGGTCGTGCTCATCATCTTGGATCGTCTCGATGTTCCATGCAGCAACCTCAAAGTTAACAGCGGCCGCGAATACATTGCCTTCGCGGACAGCTCGAAAGACGCTCTCGTAATCCTCGTATTCAACAATCTCAGCCCTGAAATCATTAAAGGTGCGTTCGGCCTCGAGTGAATTCTCCAGGACAGCAACCTTTCTGCCAGCCATATTCAAGTCACCGACACCATTGACGACCTCAGTGACCGTTGCCGTGACAATACAAGCAATCATAACGCCGATACAGACCCAAACGACGGCAATCATCCGCCCTAACGTGGACTTAGGAACAACATCACCATACCCAACAGTTGTCATGGAAACAAAACTCCACCAGACTCCAGCACCAGTTCCGGTAAAACAGGAGCTCGGGAAGGCTGGATTACGGACTCGTTCGGACAGCCAAATCAAAAGACCGAAAAAAATGGTCAACAGCATGGTAATGAAAAAGATTTGTCCACAGCTTTGTATCCCTCGAAATATTTTGTATGGCAAGGAAATATAATCACGATGCACAATCAAAGCTAAATTATTCGATTGTGCTACATCAAAGTTCATGAACTTTTTCCTGCTTTCAATTGCAGCCATTTGCTCGGTTGCTCGGTAAATGGCCGGAAAGTATACATCTCTACCAGGTATAAGTCCATCCGGGTAAGAGTTGTCTGTCAAGAGTTTTAAGAAGTCTCTCCTTGTACTCATGCGGAACTCAACCCAATCTATCATCTTGGATGCATTGTAAATTTTGAATAAAGTTTCATTAGCCCGCCTACCACAGAAATTCATGGCATTCTTAAAAATGGTTGGGTAAAACCCGTCAATCTCGCCAAGCCTGTTGCGGAATACGTATGGCTTGACTTCCCAGTACACCGCTTTAAACAAGCTTTCTGGGTATTTCTGCTCTATTAGTCTTTGCATTTTGTCATGAGGTTTCGGTCTCAGGGTACTGGTTGTACAATTGGATCCATCTGTGTTCTCAGATTGAAACGCGCAAAGTCGTGTAACGGGCGTCGTTGGTGCGGAGGAGGTATTTGTCTCGTGGTCGTGAACAATGTTGTCGAGCGTTCGATCTTCGAGCTCGGTGCAAACACAGTGACCCACAATGAAACAAGTTATGATGAAGAAAAGACTGGAAACCATTTTTACCGTATACATTGGAAGATTTTCTCTGAACACTGATGACACGAAGCTTCTACATTAGGTTCAAGTGGTTATTTGCTCCTCGCTTTTTTAAATCTCTTTCGTCACCTTCCTTCGAATGACAGCACCATATAATTCTTCAATCTTTTAGTATATTATTTTTCTATTTTCTTTTGACAATTACTTATTAATCAGTTTGCCTTTTATGGAATTCTCAATTTTTACATTGCTAAATAGAAAAGAAGGTTTTTAATGTCCTGTCACATACAATTACACGACCAAATAAAGAATTCACTGAAAACGATTTGTAAATTATTTAAACAAACAGTAATTCGTATATAAATTTAACCGAAAAATTAAAAAAACAATAAACAACTATTTACCTGATATTCAGATCCGCTTCTCGCTTCACCGCACGCTCTGCTGTACACACGGTGTCAAGAAAGAGGTCGAAACGTCTTCTCTCCACCGCGTTTACAGAAGGAGCGTGCGATGATGCAAGAAGCGGATCTAAATAGGCTACAAATACTGAATGCGTAACATTTCAATCGACTATACATATGATAAGGCTTCTTTTCACCAAACTTTCGTAACCAGGAAACCTGGCCCAATTTGCCTTCTAAGTTTCAAATTTCAAAGTTATAGTTAACTGCGGAAAGAGAAAACAGGGACAACACAAAGCGCTGACTTCCGTGCTCATAACCACACACAAAACAATATGACAAAAAAATGAGTTTCTTGAGGTTTGTCCAGACGAAAAAAAAATTTATCGCTTAAAAAATATGCGATTAATTGATTAACGTTCTGTCTCAAAAAGATTGTCTGTTACTGTATTTGACCATTTTTCCACAACGTGAAATTCTACCGAATACGGTCCCGTATATAACCGTATGCGGACTAATTTCTTCCGTATTCTGACGTTTTGCACGCTGTGTTCCGTATGCTACGTCCAAAGTTCATATCACAAATAAAAAATGTTGATATTTTCATATTCATTTTTCTTCTATTTAAAAATATTTGTAATTCTTTTTTCTACAATATTACTCTACTCTGAATTACCGTTCAAACCAGCCATCATTTTCCAAAAAGTGGGAACTATGCTCTGAGAAAACGGAAACATGCAGTTACTGAGGATCTTTTAAAGTTTGCACTCTAGTGGACTCATAACCACTATGAAAAGAATTTTTGAGCTTGGATGTATTTATACTCTGGAGAGCCGTCTTTAGTTGCAAGTTATCAGTTCATTTCATATGCCGATAATGAAATCCATTTGAATATCGTAGAGACATCCGAAATAAAAAACGTAAAAAAAAACAACATGCATTATTCAACTCTTATCTTAAGATTTACGTTTCTTTTGAACCGACGGGGCTCAGAGTTAAACCAGTCCGAATAAAAAAGAAAAACAAGAACAGGATATTTAAGCGTTCGTTTTCTCTCTGCTGTACATAAAGCATCAAATAAACCTTGCACTTGGGGAAGGTTATGAATAATTAAGCCAGACACTTCACAATTTAAACACAAAAACCAAGAACGGAATATAAGCATGTGGTGAATAAATAAAGCCTTTTTTTCTTTCTGGAAATCTTGACAACTTTTGTAATTTTGTCTCTGAACGTTTCTTTTCAAATGAATCTTGGTTACACTATAGAATGAAATCGTACAAAACGAACATTTTATTAACAGGTCTACTATTGAGCCAAAATTTCCCAGTTCAAAACGTTTTCTCTCCCTCATACATATGGAAAATTCAAATTTGAACAATTATTTATCATTTTATTGTGAGAATCAACAAGAACCAACCATTTTAACACTAGGCAATGAAGTTTCCGTGGAAAATGAGGAAACACTCATTTGAAGAACTCGAAATACCACTTGAAACAGTCCCACCCCATAATGGTACAATAGGTATTATCAATATTGAATCTTTTCAATGCAACAAAGATAATGAATGATGAATGAGAAACTTCATTTCTTGAAATATTAATAATATTATAGACGTACGATTTAAAATGCTTCATTTCAATATCAGACAAAGCAATGCCAGACTAGTCTCTACCAGACCCTCCCACAAACGACAAAATAAACTTAATCCATGAGAAGACTCTGGTACAGGGTATGCAGAACGAGTAACGTGTCCCTCAAAAAATCTTTTCGATATCTTGAAAAGATATAACTTGATCTTGATAGTTTTCGGGGTACAATAAGTAAAATTCAAATTTGCGAAAAATGGTACTACTTTTCGCAGGTACAAATTTTTGCGCCAACCAAATTCGCGAAGTATAGTCCCTGCGAAATAAATGTCATTCGCGAAAAAATAATATCCACGAAAAAACTTAAGTACATAATTTACTCCAGTTTTCCCATTACTTTTAGCCCGTGAGAAAACAGCACGAAATTTCATTAATCTGAAGTGAATGCTTTTCTTTTCATATTAACCAATTTTTTATTTCTATGAAATTTAGTTCAATTTTAAAATTTTTTAACGTGATTGCAAAAATCAATACCCGCGAAATGCAATATTTTTTCGACTGACGACAAATTAGTATCAATTACGCATAATCATACGCATAATTCAAGAAGTGGTATCAATATCAACATCAAGTCAAATTCTTACCATGACAACATATATAAAAAGAAGCAGAATTCATTTGTTACATGCTATACACTTTTATAGATACACAGTGGAATCTCTATAAAACGGACACCCAGTAAGGCGGGCACCTCAAGAAGACGGACAGTGAGTTAAGGAACGGAACGGATCAAACACTCTTAGAATGGATCTCTATAAAGCGGACACATTTTTTACATTGATGGTGTCCGCTATATAGATTCTGCCGTATACACTTTATATTTCCACATATTACCCATCTTTACTAAACGAGATGACTGTTAATCATAAAACCGACCAGAATTATATGGGTTCGGCGAAAACCGTACATGACGATAAAGTTCAAACAAATAGTACATATATACAGTCAAATGAGCTTTTTAATAAAAAATTAGGAACATTAGTTTTTCATTTCATTTATTTGGAAAAGTAGCTTTCCAGAAAGTAAGATCAAACATGAAATTATATAATAGTCTTCCCGTCACAAAAAAGCGTTCCTTTTTCTATTTCCATCTAAAATATTGTCAAAATTACAGCTAAATAACATTGCTGTATGACTGACGTCTTCGTTATATCGTTTCTTTCATAGTTCTGGTATTTCTCTCTCTTTTTCCTTTTCCTTTTTATTTTCAAAGTTGTTAAAAATTGATTTAATTTTTCTTTTGTTTGGACACCGTATAAGCCAAGGGTGTTTTTCTTCGTACTGAAAAGCCATCAAACGTACATTTAATATATGTCCCCGTACGAGATACAACACGAAGTGGAAAAGAGTTTCAATAACAACTCGAAAGGGGGTAAAAGTGAAATAAGAAATTAAGGTTGCGGCTAGAGGAAAATTATAAAGTTGTTTGAAACTTGGCTTTTTAAAGTCATTGTAAGAATCAATGAAATATAAAGATTAGGGGATAACAATTTCAGTACTTCTAAACATTGACACCGTGTAGTGTTCCTATGCAATATTAACAACAACATTCAACCTGTTCCATTTATTTTGAATAAACACAATCAGAATTTTTGATCATTTTCACGTTCTCAATTAAGAGTTGGGATTTAGTCTGTTAACTGTTGGCGTAGCGTTAAAGAGGGGAACTTCACTTCCATCACCTTCCCAACTGAGTTAAAATCCATGGTTTAACATGGCCCAATAACTCATCCCATCTGACCGCTTATCAATGGTATCACATCAAACGTAGTATCACTTGACATTGTAAAAGTATGGTCAAAATTACTACATTTTTGATTAGTAATTACCCCCTTCAAAAATAAGGTAAAAGCAGTCACAGCAATCCCTTCCCTGTGTTTTTTCTGTTCAGCTTGCCAACTGTACATCAATGAAATGTTACAATTTCATAAGATTAGACGCGGTCGCCTCGAAAATATACCCTCAAATGAAATTCAATTTATCTTTCATTTTAATAAACCAAAAACCTCTCTCTCGGGAAATAAAAGCTGTTACATAAGTAGCCTCTCCGTTGTCAAAATAATCAATTTATCCCAAACCACGTTAGTTTATATTGTCATAATGCGTTTAATAGAGACTCTTAGTCTCTCTTACAAAGAAAATTAATTGCATTCTGAAAACACCTGCAACATAAGGAGCATTTTGCAAGTACAAATGGGACAGAATATTTTCTGTCTGCCACAAAACAACAACTTCGAATAAAACCCATTGAGACAAAGGGTCTTTCCTACAAAATATTAGTTACATTTTGAAAAAACATCTGCAACCTCAGGAGTATTTTCAACATAAAAACGATTTGCCAACATTCAAAAATGTAGCAAATACAGCAGGCGTGCTTTTCACAAAACAAATTCAGACAACGTTTATTATGCAAGTTTTGCCAAAGAACTCGATAACAATTCAACAATCCAACCCCGCCCTCTAACAATGTTGATTTGAAACGATGGCACTAACATAGTACACTGTTCAGTAATTTCCACCATCGCCTTACGGGCGGTGGGTGGAGTTTGCAAAATTTATGTCTTGCAACAGTTTTATTGACGAAGGAAGGTACAACCCGCTAGGAAGTTCACCGAGTGCGTTTCAATTAACAGTATTAAGAGAAATATAATATACAATCTCACCTGAACCGGTTTGCTGGTTTTTGTCACTGTGGGATAATCATCAACTAATCTTTGGAAGAGGAATGTCAATAACTTTGTTTGTTGTTTTGATAAAGGATCCCATGCATCTTGAATAATAGCTTTGGAGAAAAAAATAAAAATTGTTGTTACTTGTTAATGAATTGAATACAATTAACAAGGACATAGCATCATCGAACGAGGCGGAGAGGGGGCTACACGTTCTTTTGTTATAAGAACAAATCATATAAGAACGTAAGGCTTCAAATGGCAAAAAGTTTAGAACCAGTTCAGAACATTTAAAGAATTCAAAAGGCTATTTTCTTAAGAAAATTTCTGAATTCAATGATTTCAACCTGTCATTTGCTAAAATTAAGAGCAATTTAAGAACATTTTTGAGCTCAAAACCCCGAAAAATTAAGAAGGCGTTTGAAGGCTTACTCGAAGTTTTGGGCAGAGGGAGTATTTTTTCGCGGCAGAATCAATAAATTTTACCAAAATTATTAAATGTTCGT
>JAUBWS010059744.1:28529-47652 GCA_032270445.1 Darlingtonia californica | reverse complement strand
TTGAGCGTCATCAGATATAACGCAATGTTTTGGTGCAAAGTAAATCTCTTTAACAATTTAACTCGTCTTTGGGTAAAGCTCCAAGTTTTTAAGTTTGTATAAACTTAAACCTATAGCCTTTCTGTTAAATACCCTAGTGTTCGTATTGATGATAAGCCTCTTAAGCCTTTTAACCCTCAGCTTGGAATACGTATACGTTCAGATTTGACCAAAATACTGCTATACCTTTAAAGGCCTATTTCTTGAATGCTTGAAAATCACCCCCGTTCATCCTATATTCTGAAAGACCATAAAAAGTTCTTTCTTCTCGTATCAAACTTAACCAGTTTCTCGCTTTCCAGTGGCCAGAAATTCAGGTTCAAGTTTTAATATGTTTAAAAAAATCTCTGGAAGTTTTTAACCAATTTCAAAAAGCTGAGTGCGTTCTAAGGTTTGATAAGAGTTCTTAAACATCGCTCTTGTCAGTTAAACTTCGGAGAACCAACTGTGCATTATCCCGGATTCGTCACTATGTCTCCTCTAATGTTATTTTAAGTCTATATATATTATCGTTCTCTTTTTGCTTCTTTTCTGAGATATGCATGCCAGCTTTGGGCTCTGCATAAATCAGTTCATTCCAATCGCATTTTGATTTCTTCAAATATGTGAGATTGTATCTTTTTCTCTTGCTAGATCTCCATCCTCATTTCTTAATATATTTTTTTAGTTAACCCTTTGGCTACCTTGTGTTTTTTAAAAAAGTGAAAAATATTCAGCATTTTTTAAACATGAAGCTGAAGAAGAGAAAGCCGATATCTTCTGCACCGCAGAGAGTTCCAGACGGCAGTTGCGCGAAATAAGAAGCTTTCTTTGTAAAAGTTATGTTTGTATTTCGGAAGATTGACAGTTTTAAGTTTATGCTGTCGTCGCTGGAAATTTCATGATATCACCTTGTCGATAAGTAGCATTTTAATATTTAGGGCTATTGCTGAATCTAGCTTTAGCTCAAAAGCCTGGAAAAAATCAGGAAAAATTGGTGAACAGTCAGGAAAATATCAGGGAAATTCATGCCGATTTTATTTTGGCAGATAACCTGTAGACAGGTCAGTGGAGTCAGTGACGTCATCCACCATGAATTAAGTTTTCTACTTCTTTCATTAGGAAACATTACGAACAGCACTAGCCATGGGTATGGACCGTGCAATACACGTTGTTGTCGATGACAAAGATTACGAAAAGCTTCAACCATTAGCTGTTGCCAAAATCTTGGCAAAAGTGGCTGAAGAAGAGAAAGCCGATATCGTTTTACTGGGGAAACAGGTGAATAGTTACAAATCTAAAGAGATTCTTTTGAGGCGAGGACCTAAAAGGGTCGCAAAAATACAGGAGGAAAGTGAAAGTTTAAATGTCATTATCGATAACTTGCTGACAATAACAACAGTCTTTAACTCCCCTGTATTTTTGCGACCCCACTAGATCTGCACCTTGTGCTTACCTTCGTCCTGGAGATTCACAAGTCAGTTCCGGCTTTATCAGTTCTCCCACTACCCACAATGCATTTTTCTTTTATCACGTAAATATTTTGGTTAAGTAAATTTTAGGAAAGTCACCAAAATGTAGTACGGTACCCGTTCGCTAAAAATGGGAGTTATTGATGCAAAACCCAAAGCTGTTCCCAACATGAGCTGGGTAACGTACAGTTGGTAATCCAAAAGTTGTGAGTTCGAGTCTCACCTCAGTCAACATTTTGGCAATTCTGTTAAGCTGTGGTCGTTTGCGCTTATCAGTCATGCTGGCACTTGGTGGTAAGTCACTTGAATGCCCAGGTTGGCTGTTAGCTCGCTCGATGCAAATGAGTCTTCACGCATTAATAATAGGGACTGGTTTTTAAAATTCTAGGAAATAGTTTGTTTATCACCGTCAATTGTTTTTCCATAGGCCATTGATGACGACTGTAACCAAACTGGCCAGATCTTGGCAGCCCTGTTGGATCGGCCTCAGGTTTGTTAATTCAAATAATATGTAATAATTGGTCGATAATTGTTTCGGATAACTTCATGGGATTATCTAAAGCTTGTCTTTTTTTGTTGTACTCATGGCTTGGAAGGAAAAAAAAAGTGATCCATTCTGCTAGTTTTTTCTACTCGTACTTAATTGCCAGTTCACAATGGAATTTTTGTCAATCTGTTTTTTTTCTCCTTCGTAAGTCTGTAGTCATTAGGCGAAGGAAATAGAGAAATAAATCTTGAATGGAATCGGTTTGTACTCGCAGTAGCGGTTAAGTGAGTTTGATAAGCACTAAAGTGAAGTTGTTTTCTTTACTTAGGGTTTGGATTAAGAACGTAAATTTATTGTGAGAAAGAGTATAAAAATAGCTGTAATATTTCAATTTGGTTTCCCTATTGAAATTCTGTGTAATTCGTTTTCTAGGGAATGATATGTTTTCTACTAGAAATGAAAATACAAAAAAAAATTATAAAAACCAGTAAGGCTCAACTCGGGCTTGCAGATCTTAATATCCCTCAACAGTTGGGGTGGTGAAATACCTCATTTGGTTGACTTTTTGTGGTAAGAAAATCCAGACTGTCCTTTCTACTTCAAATTTGAACCTTAAATTCTTCAAAACTTTCTTAATCCTAGGTCATGTTCTTAGCGTGTAAGCATTTAAGTTCTTCGTGCATAAACATTCAGATATTTCATTGTCTTTTCAGCTGTAAATTTTCGACTCGTGCCTACTCAAAACTTTGCTTTGGTTTTGTATTTTCTCTTGTTTTATTGATATATTTTGTTGAATCGATATGCCACTATTGGTAGTTTTTTGATAATGTTAATTTCTCAAGTAATTTTTATCGTACGAATAACATGCACTGATAATTGCACACACTTTTTTTATAAACGATTTCACGATTGGAAATCAGACCTTTGACAGCTAAAAACATACCCTTACAGTGTGGAAATGTGCTCATTTTGTTTTCTGATTGTCGGTTTTAGACCTTTACAGTGCATTTTGTAAAGCCAGACCCTTACAGTACATATGTAAACGTGAAAAAACATACCTTTAGGGGCCGCTCATACCCGTATGCAAAAACATGAGTATTGTATATTTTGAGTATTATTTACGTACAAAATTGATTGTGTTCCACTATATTGGCTCGACTTCTTTTTGAGTACTAGTACTAGGGTATGTATTTTTGTATTTTAAACGTCTTCAAGATACATTACCTGGTGTGTTGGTTTAGGTTCCATTATTCCAACCAACCACTATTAATTTCAAACAATTTCCCAAGTCCCGCGATTATTTCACTCCCCTGTTTGTTCGGTATTTTAGAGGAAAATTATTTTCTGGTTCTCTCCTATGATATATAATAAAATTCATCCACATTATTTTCTGCCCTAGCAAGTCGGACATTAGGACAGGAAATAGCCTATCAAAAATCGGGTAACTTTC
The DNA here is from genome assembly GCA_032270445.1 of Darlingtonia californica. Taxonomy (NCBI): domain Eukaryota; kingdom Viridiplantae; phylum Streptophyta; class Magnoliopsida; order Ericales; family Sarraceniaceae; genus Darlingtonia; species Darlingtonia californica. Next base: position 44,225 of record JAUBWS010059744.1, on the reverse strand, counting down.
GGGAAGTTTGGAGGTATTTTCGCTCGCGGATGTGAATGTAATAACTATATGATGAGTAAGAAATATCAGCAGTTTCCGGATATTTTAGTCTCGGGAATAGTAAAATTTCCGCTGTGCTTTATCCGGATATATAAATATTGATCTTGATAGTAAACAACTTTGTTTACGTTTTCAACAAACTTCATCACGCAAAAGCAAGTATTTGGCTGTTGATGGAAGTAGAGGGAAGGCTGAGTGAGTAGATGGCCTTAGGCTTTACTAAAACTGTCCCTAGTCGCACAAAAGGGGATATATATGATTGATATATAAATAAAAGGAGACTGGAAGTGATTTTTTTTAATGAAGTAGTCGTATATATAAGAAAAATTAAATAAATGAACCCTAAACTAAAGTCCTTATCCTAAAGTTAAGGTAAGTCTAAGCGGAAGGCTAGTACCAAAAGGATTTATTGATCGCTACATTATTGTGTGTCAAAATCTGGACTCAATTTGCCTCATGAGTGAAAGTGAAAAACGAATGAAGTCTCCCTTTTCATGTGTTAAGATTTTAACTCAACTTGTTTTTGTGAGTAAAAGTTTTATTCAAAGTCTTGTTTTTGTGTTAAGATTTGAACTCCTTGAACGAACTTACCTTCATGAGTAGTATATTATATAAGGTTTTATTCAATTTCCTGAAAAACGAACGAAGTCTCCCTTTTTATGTTAAGATTTGAATTAAATTCTTTTTGTGAGTAAAAGTTTTTATTCAAAGTCTTTTTTATGTATTAAGATTTGAACTAAATGATTTTTTGTGAGTCAAAGTTTTTATTCAAAGTCCTTTTATGTGTTAAGATTTGAACTAAATGTTTTTTGTGAGTTTTGTGCGTAAAAGTTTTTATTCAAAGTCCTTTTTATGTGTTAAGATTTTAACGCAACTTGTTTTTGCGAGTAAAAGTTGTTATTCAAAGTTGTTTTTATTCGAAGTCGTTTTAATGTGTTAAGATTTGAACTCAATTTCTTTTTGTGAGTAAAAGTTTTTATTCAAAGTCCTTTTTGGGTGTTAAGATTTTAACGCAACTTGTTTTTGCGAGTAAAAGTTTTTATTGAAAGTCTTTTTATGTGTTAAGATTTGAATTAAATTTATTTTTGTGAATAAAAGTTTTTATTCAAAGTCGTTTTTATGTGTTAAGATTTTAAATCAATTTCTTTTTGTGAGTAAAAGTTTTTATTCAAAGTCCTTTTTATGTGTTAAGATTTGAACTCAATTTATTTTTGTGAGTAAAAGTTTTTATTCAAAGTCCTTTTTGGGTGTTAATATTTTAACGCAATTTCTTTTTATAGTTGATGGTGCATATTTTGTTTGTACAATTAACAATTAATCTCTCGTAACTACGAAAAGAAAATATACCTCACAGATCAAAAAGTATTTTGCTCAAGTCAGGAGGAGAGATTAAAGTGTCATTTCTAAGCATCAAAATTATTTTATCTCTCCTCCCCGGGGGCTTGTGCGATATACTTCTGGGTCTGCCACTGCAAACTTGGGACAAATAAAGAATTTTTTTCCCAGTTGCTCGTGGTTAATCCTTTTAATCCTTTATTTTTACTCTAAAACATATGCTTACTAGCAATATGAGGTAAAATAGAAAACTCAAAACTTAAAGTTGTGTGTATCACCAGCTATACTTGATTACTGATAATAAAAAATTTTGGTTACAGGCAACATGCGCATCAAAATTAGTTGTAGAAGGAGACCGTGCCAAAGTTACACGTGAAATCGATGGAGGTCTGGAGACGATAGACGTCAAATTACCTTTCGTGCTGACCACCGATTTACGGTAAGTTGAATTCGTCTCCAAAAATATTTACTTTTAGATTCGTCACAGTTTTTGTCAATTGCGGTTTTTGATCATTACGTTTCCACTGTATGAGATTTACCTATCGTAAAAATCTGGAAAATTGTTGTCATTTCGTCAGAAGCAAAAAATTTTGTCACTTTTCCCCAAAAGTTTTCCTCAAAAAGGTAGTAAGACCTGTTTGATAATCAAAAAACAGTTTTGGCATCAAAGTGAATGGGACCAGTCCTGTGTATACACTTATTGTTTTAAGACGTAATTTCTTTTCTTTCTTTCCGTTTAAACGGGGAGGGTTGTTAAATGATTTATTAAAATGAGCGTACGTTATATGAGAGTGACTCCTTATGGAAAAACGCCCCCACAAAAATAATTTCTCGCAAACAGTTGTGAAAAACGCCTATGTTCCGCCTATCACGCCACGTTTGCTTAAATCAAGCTCGCTTTTCAACTTTCATGCGACTATTCACGTTCAATGACAAATTTTTTGCAACAAACCGAACGTCATTTTTGTCAATCCTTTATCTATCACTATCCGCCTCTTAACAATAAGAGACATTTGTGAAAATAATTTGTTTGTAAATTAGAGGCATTGTCAATGGCTTACTTTTATAAAATTGAATAGCTTTTTTATGCTAATTCTTTTAGCTCTAGGCCTGAGAAGAATCTTGCATTTAGACTTTCCGAGCTGCACTCATGATATGTTTTGTTAGCTGTCGGTTGCTTAGTTTGTAGTTAGTTTGTAGCAGGAATACAAACCAAACAGCTCTCTCGTGACGTGTTTTATCCGTTGTCACCTAGTTTGGTAAAAAATGCTCTCTATTTCTGTAGTCTCTAGTATACAGGCATGCAACTCGACATGTTTTTCATGTTTTTCCTCAATTTGGGATGTTTTCATGTTTTCAGCATGTTTTTTTGCTCGAATATCATGTCATGTTCTCCGAAAGTTTTTGTCATGTTTTCATGTCATGTTTCTATATATTTTTTTAAGTTGCATGCCTGAGTATATATATTTCTGAATAAGTATATTACAATTTCGTAATATTTAGTTAGTTGTTGGCTAGTTAGTTTTAATAGTATTGGTTGATAATTCGAGAAAAAGTTTATAGTAACATCTCGGAGTGTAATTCGGACGCCCCGGAACCATTTTAAATGTTCCGGATAAAAAAAAATTATGGAAATGTTATACGAAACTTTGATCCAAGATGTGCCTTAAACAGCGTTTCTCAAACTCTTACTCTTATTTGAGGAGGTTAATGAATAATGTTGAATGAATGATTTTCTTCTATTATGGCCGTAAAAATTCGGGATTGTAATCGGGAAACCAAAACTGGGGATAATTTTAGCACCATAACATAAATATTGTGTTTTAATGTTTAGATTAAATGAACCAAGATTTGCGACTCTCCCTAATATCATGGTAAGTCTGTAATTCAAAATGATATTAATAGTTGTCTCAAGAAGAAGGTCAGTTGGAAAACTTTTATCACTTTGTGATAATGGTGTTTGCGTATGATAGTCAATGAGACTTCGTTGGAAATATAATCTGGAGTTGAACAATCTGAAATCATTTTTTGAGTCTTCAATTTATTACCATTATTACTTCATTAATTGATAAAAAATGTAGTCAGAAGTGTAGTATTCTTTAAATGACACTCTGGTAATAATCCATAGCTTAGTCATCGATTTAAAACTTTACTTCCAGTTTTGTTTATCTTGCGTTTAAGGACCATTAAAGTATTCCGTGGTAAATTCTGTTTGAAAGAACGAGTCATCTAGGGATATTTGCTTCGATTATTCAAATTAATTTAAGAGACTTTGCTAAAGGTCAAACTTCTGTTTTTCACTACCCTTCCCTACCCTTCTTGTTTTTGTCTGCTTTTTACAGATTGGGAGACAGGTTATCAGAAATACGGCGACTTCCTATAATTCGAACTCTCTACAATTCGAACGGTTTTACTTGGTCCCTTTAGCTAAAATTTTGGCCAAAGTGCTCTCTATAATTCGAACTCTCCACAATTTGAACGATTTTTTGTTCCCTTGAGCGTTCGAATTATACTACTGTATTATGAGTGTTCGCGAGAATATTTGGTGGTTTAAAGATCTACGTAGTTGAAATATATATCTTGCCAAAAAATTTTGCCTTTGGTCAATGCGAAGTACAACTAACCTTACGTGGATTAATGTCTACATGGACTTTTTTTTGCGGATTGCCAAATTTACCTTATTACGCGTGGATTATTTTCGTGGAAAATTTTAAAATCCGCGAAATCCGTGAAAATTAATCCACGTAAGGTTGTTAAGAACGAATGTTCTGGCGTTACAGTTATGTGCAATTTGAATTTAGCAATTTCTCCACCGGTTAAAATCGCAAAAACGATGCAAAAAACCAGGCCTAGGTTAAACAAGGTTTTCTAACAACGCGACGTTCCATATACGTTGAAAAAACGTACACGCTTTTTTTATAAGGAAGAAAAACTTTCGAGCAGGCTCGATTTTTCTTAGAGTTTTACTTTTTTCCTTCCTCCATTTTTTAAAAACATTCTTAGTCATATCTACCCTGAGATTTTATGATAATTAACTACTAACAAGAGTTAAATATTTTTTAAGTAATCAGTCAAATTCTCGTTTATAATTTTATTCAAAATAATTCATTGCAAGAAAATTTAGGGCTCTATAAAAAAGCAGCCTGACAAATATCCTAAACATATCATATTAAATTTGTCAAGACCTGTTATTCTGATGAAACATATTCTTTAAGAGAAAAAAGAAAAAAATTACATGCTTAGAGAGCTTACTAGCTGAAGTAAAATATTGGATACTTCCTAAGTGCATTCCTTGGATGATTGCCAGCCATTATAAATTGCATTATGGATTTATTATCGTTCATTGATATACACATTAAGAACTTGAATGCATAGAAACAAGCCGGGGACTATTCTATCTCATAGATTCGGAAGATTTTTTGTATTCTGCCAATTCTAAAATCCCAAAATACATCATTAAAATCATAACAGCACACCAAAGTCGGCAAAATCATGAAAAAACGCCTGCGGAGGCGGTGCTTTTTATTATTGCGACACGCAAATTGTATATCGCTTCAATAGAAATACACTCCTCCACAGACGTTTTTTAGAGTTTTTGTCGGCTGAGATAGTTCAGGTGACAATGTTTCCTTAAAATTTCCTATCGTAACTTTGTTTAAAGTTAATCAAGGAATCTAATTTTCCTTGATGTCTTATTCTTTAAAACATTTTTTAAACTTTTCTATGGGTTGACCTGGGGTTTTTTTAATTTATAAGACTATTATTATTTGGAATGACCAATTCAATTACAGGTTCAAAGTATGCGCAAGACCACTGTTTTCTATTGAGTCAGTGCCATTTGAACCAACGGAACTTTCCTTTTCACTTCAATTTTTCATCAATGGCCTTGTCTTCTACTTATAGGTTTGGTTATAACAGAAAAATTACGTTTTTTCAAACTTTCTCCCTTGACTCGACTTGTTTTGACCTGCTCATTTTAACCCTTTAAATATGTAACTAGAAGTAATAAATTCTCTTGTTTCATGATTGTTTTAACGAGGTTATCAAAACTGAAGTTGAGGTTTGCTTAAAGCTGAATGTTAAAGGGCCATTGATTATTACGTTCTCATAGAATTGCCTATTTTTTGATCCAGCACAACCCTATGTCCGCACATGCTCTACAAGTAGAAGATCCCCCCCCCCCCCCTCCCCTGCGAACGTTCGCGATCGTAACAATTCATTTCAAACAGTATCACGTCCGTAGATTTTATAAAAGTTCGAAAGTTCACTTATTGAGTCCTCCACTCCCCAAGGTCACCCCTCCCCTAAAATGTAATATTATTAAGGTCGTAAGGATTTTAGGCATTCTGTTTATAATTCATTAGGCATTGGAAATCTCTTTAAACGAAGTATGCCTTATTTGGATTTTTATGATATCAATTATTTGATCTTGTTGAAATCTACAAAAGGACTTATTAAGAGATATCAATTTACTATGCGGAATTTACCAGCTTGACTATTTTTATAGTTTCAAGGTTAAAAGCCCAAATAATGAAACAGACACTTGTATTTTTATCTATCCCTATTTTTAAGTCATAAACAATTTCAAGGTCAAAAGTTAAGTTGAAGGTATTGCTTTTCCTATTGCCTTAGATCAACAAGGATTTTGATCACACAGTCTTACTTCAAAGCTTTCATGTTTCAAGGTCAATGTTTTAATGTTTGAAGGTTAAAATCCAGATAATTGAATTTACAAGATCAAAGGGAAATTCTGAAAGAATTATATGTTATGTAATATACCTTACTTAAACAAAGTTGTTACCTTAAGGTAATTTTTGCGGTATTAATTTATTGCGGAATAAATTATTGCGATAAAGGCCTCAATAAATTTATATTTTGCGGAATTAATTTTTGTGATTTAGTAATGACGGGGTGAGTAATTATTTTAGAAATCAACAGAAAAATACATTTTGCGGAATGAATTTTTGCGTTCCAGAAAATAATAGGTTTTGCGGAACTTGATTTTGTGATTTTAGGCTAAATTTGCAAAAATAAATTCCGCAATAATTCAATACCGCAAAAATTTAATATCTCAAGGTAATCACACAGCTTTAGTCTTTCACAGTTTAAAGGTCAAAATGCAAAGGATGATTAAGGATGATTATTTCATGAAAGATACATTTCGTTTAAACAAATATGTTAATTACAAAACAGTTTTAGTTTGAAGTTTCATGGGGACAGGGACAATCGTATATTCATGCATAAGGGTATGTGTGGTCCCTAACATCAAAGTAAGCATTTGAGGGTATAAATGAACAGGGTATCTGCCGGATCGGGGAAATCAGAGAAAAGTAAGGGAATTCAGATGCCTTCGAAACACCCAGGGAAAAATCTGGGAAATCTGCCGAAATTCCTGGAAATTCCGAGAAAAAGCCTGTGTATTGGAGATCCCTTTTTATCTGTTTCGAAAGTTTTAGTGTCGGACCCAACCATGGTACTCCAACGTCGCTATGCTCAATTCCTAGTTTATGTCCGTGGCGCTGCCCCGGTAAATGCCATGATACTAACTTGTTGATAAGTAAAATTTAAATACTCCAAGCTCAAAAGCCAGGAGAAAATGTCAAGGAAAAAGAGTAGAAATTCGAAAAATATCGAAAAATTCGAAAAATATCAGGGAAAAATAGGGAATCTATTCTAAGATTCTGGCAGACACCATGAACGAATGAGTATTTCTATAATTGAGTTCTACATTATATTATGTTGTTGTGCTGTAGGGACCATGCCTTCAGTTGAAAATTGTAGGTGCCAAAAAATATACCCGTATCAGAAAAGTCACAACCCATTTTTAGAACAAGAAAAAAATTTCACTCAGGATGGGAAGTTGAGAGCCTGCCCTGCCCCCTCCCTCGCCGACTATAACGTGACCATGCCCACCGTGATGTATATTCAGGCACAGAGCCGGCCTTTATTCCAAGATCACATCGGAATTGATACAGATGTTGGTGGGTGTGTTTTGGTACAGACCTATTGTATAGTTCTGCAAAAGTTATTAGAAAATCCTAGAATTAATCTTGAAAACTGGAATTAAATCTTGATTTTCGGGTGACTATCTTGAACCTTGGGAGAAGAGGAGAAGAGTAGAAGAGCAATTTGATTGTGTCTTTTTATGCTTCTCCAAGTTGGAAAAACGAATTTTGCAAGAAATTAATGTAACATTTGTTCTGTTTGTAGAAAGCCAAGAAGAAAAAATTAGACAAGAAGCCGGTGAAAGATTATGGGATCGATCTGACGCCACGGATCGAGGTGTTGGAAACGTCGGATCCCCCAGTTAGGGAAGCTGGTATTGTTGTGGAAGACGTCGATGCCCTGGTGGAAAAGCTAAAGGAACAGGGATTTATTAAATCATGAGAGAAAGGAAAAAAATAGTGAAAGTATATGATATTAGTTTATATATATGATGGTTTATATGATGTATTTAGACATGAAATTGTGAGATATTTTTTTCTAAAAAAATGATAGTAAAAAGGATATAGACAAGCCTGTACTTAGCGGATAACCAAGGTTTAGAAAATTTGGGTTTTTATGAGGGTTTTCATAAGGAACCATTTTTCAATGCAGACATAAGCTGTATAAGGCTTTACTGTACTGTAATTTAGGTAAGTGGTCAGATAATTTTCACGGGTTCCTAGTGATGAGACTTAATTCGTCCCAATCCGGAGTCGAAATAGAACAATTTTTTCTTCTGCTGAAATTTGTATTTCAAAATCAGCATTGTATTTGCTGCCCACCATAGTTTTTGTCCGAAATGCTACTTTGTCATGAAAAAAAATCCAAGGGTCTGAGAATATAGGAACTATGAGAGGGTTTTGATCGAAATTTTCATGAACATTCCATAGGGGTGGACAAAAAGTGGATGGAATTTCAGAAATGGGTTAAATTCATTGTAAATTTCCAAAGGAGTAAGAGCTTACATACAGTACGGTAAAATTCCCGCATCTGTAAAGTTCGCCTTTGAAATTTGGATTTCCAGAGCGGCAAGGATAATTCAAAAGTCTTGATCTTAACTCTGAAAAAGCCCTTTTAATTTTCTAGCTGCTGTATAGTTTCTAATAATTTAATAATTTTATTTACACTTCTGAGATTCTGGTTCTTACCACTAATAGGTTTGCACAGTTGCACAGAGAATATATGTATCATTTTGAATCTCTGAAGTTCCCTGATCCTTGAAGAACTTTTTATCGTTTGGTTGTTTTTTATAAAAGTCTTCGCATGATCGTCTAACTAGATCTAAGTCAAACTTTGGCTTCTGTGACCAACGTTCCAAGACTACTGTTGAATCCTGGTCAGCTCAAAAGTTGAGAAAATAAAAAGTAAATCATAACGGCAGGAATTCAGGGAAAAATCAGGGAAATCTATGCTCAGATTCTGGCAGACACCCTGTTAAAACTCGATTATATCTAGATCTACCTTTCCACTATTTTTAACTACACTTGAATTGTTGCCAAGATTATTTGAAAGCCGTTTGAATTCAGACTGAAATGTGACTCCCTTTGCTCCTAATGTAGACCTCTGAACTTAAATTTCATAGGAAAAAACATTGCTTAAGTGGGACTCACAAAGTAGGCCAGTATTCTTTGTTTCCCTTGGAGGTCCCATTTGTCGTGTACAGTATGCAATTTTGAAGTGGTCACACGGGAATATGGCGGGTTGTCATTTTACCGTAGAAAGGACTCGAAATTTGTTGATTTCTCTTCCTTTTTGTCCCGAAAACTCAGATTTAGTGAAAGTGTCTCCAAGCTTTTACGTAGCATGAAACCATGCGGCCGAAATATGATTGGAAACTTCTTGGAAATATATTGAGAATTGAACGTTTCCTTTAGGATTCGTATGGCTTTGTTTTTATTGAAAAAAAAAGATCTTTTGGAAAATCAAAATTTTTTTCTTCTAAAAATAATTACGAAAGCGAAAGTATCACGTGCAGATACTCCCAATTCGTAATTCGTAGAAATAACTACACAACTAAAAAAGGCTGTGATTTACTCAGCCGAATTCAAGCTTTTTATGAAGTTGGAGAGATTTTTCACCTTGGTAACATAAGCTAGAGACATGGTTTCTCTGCGTCTGATTTTCTTGCTTATTTTAGTTTTTTTTCATGAAGTTTTACGTTATAGTTCTAATTTTCTACCTTAAGTTTGTTTTTACATGTATTCTTGAATAATAAAATTCATTAATAGAAATTTGAATAAATCAATTAATGTTATTTGGCCATATTTTAGTATGTGTGTTCTCAATCCCATATAGAAACCAGCCGTTCGATGTCTATTCGCCGCGGTTTGTTTTGGTTTCGATTGATCAAAATACGAATTCTCCCAACCTCTATTGAAGATTCGATTGAACGGCGCGTCATCGAACTATTTCTGGCGCGCTTTTTGCCTTGTGATTATGGATGTAAATATTTTGGTGATGTAATTTTATGGCCATGGAATGTGGGAAATCTTTAATTTTGGCTGGTACATTTAGGATCATGTATTGTTATGCTCTCTATGACATTTATTGCTATAATTTCCATAGTTTTCAAACTCAAATTTCATTTAAAAAGGTAAAGTGTTTCGAAGATATTTTATAAGAAGTAGCTAAGTACAGCCTCTTTTTAGGTAGCAGTTGCAATACACTGAGAAAATATTTGAGATCTTTGCTACAAAATGAATTGCCAGAACTTGGTTTGAAAATATAGTTAATGTGATATTTGAAGCCTGATAATTGACTAATAGCATTAGGCTTGTAAATGTTGTATGTATTGAATGTAATGTCTGATGCTGAACTTAAATGCAATCTTGCTGCATCACTTCTCGTTATCTTCATTAAACTGTTTATGGTTAATAAATTCTATCAAATTAATCATAAACATGTAAAAATTGAATAGGTTATATATTAAATGTATATAAGTTAAAATTCTTTGAAATTTGAAGCTTTTTATGTTGCTGATTTTGTGAAATGGCAAGCTTGTTTTGATTTCTCATTTATAAATGTCTTTATTACAAAAGAGTGTGTAAAGTTAATTTTGAAAGTCAATGTTTATACATTATCTTTGTAATTCTTGGAGAGGTCAACCATCTTAAATTAATTGGTAGCAATGCCAATAGTCCTTTGGTAGTCATAGATAGGTATGAATAAAACATAGCTGGAAGAATTGTTAATGCAAACTTTCGCAATGATATGCATAAATTTAAATAGTATGCATGGTTACTTACACAAACTTTTGTTATATACATCCAGAAAAATAGTTCTCAGTACTAAACTTTGTTACAGTACATGGTTCATTTGAAAGTTGTTATTAAAATGAGAATGGACTTGTTGGAATCAACAGAGAAGCTTAATTGCAAAATTAACATTTCCACTTGGTAAAGTTCTCTATGCAAACACTGATTTTGAATGATGTTTGAGCTTCACTGTCAGTGAATGTTGACAGTTTGAATCATTATAAATATCGCTATGTAAGATACAGCAGCTACAGTTGATATTAAGTCCCTTGAAAAAATTAATTGACGATTTGAGGAGATGTAGCTAAATCCCGACATGGGATTCACAGTCACTCATTAGAATTGTCTTTCATCATGGTTTTGCCAGTACCCTGCAGCAGCTGCTCCAAAACTGCAAATTCTTCAATAATATACTGCATGCCAATATTTATATATTTATAATATTTCATATATAAGCATAATTATTACGTCAAAAGCGCATTCATCTTGTTTGCTTTTGTTGGTATGGTACAAAAAAATCTGACATTGTCAGGATTTAGCTGCTTCTGATTTCAGGGTTAAGTTGCCATTATGGAAAGGGACAAAGTTGACCTTTGATTTTTGCACTTTTAAGAGACGTTTGTACTGGAAAACCCATAGCTGAGACAACGGTACTAATTGCTTTCAAAATATAAGTACATCCACCCACCCACCCAATAAGTACCCTAGTATCTATGGGTTTTTTAAAATTTGAATTCATTGCACAAGATGTACATTGATCACCATTACATCTCTAATGTATAATAAGGCATAAGACATAAATATGCAAAGAATTAAAAGGAACAAAAAATTCTCATGTTTTTTAAATATCTATTTCAATACACTTCACTCCAACATTTTTTTGTAATGTTTGAACTCTAAAGCCACTAATGGCACTAATGATGAAAGCGTGAAAAATACTACAGTTGGATGTTTTTATTTCTTCATCGTGAAAAGTGTAGATCATTTTTTTGATTTTCAAACACAAGCAATACAATACATAATGATTGCAAAGTGCTATGATACACAAAGTTTTACTTTTGGCAAATAACTACATTAAATAAGAGATACATTTTCAGCATTTTTTAGTACCATCGTGCAGAGGTCACAGGTCAAACAGGGTCAACTTTATCCATATTCATAATGGCAGCTGAACTAACCCTGAAAATGTTGTGAGTAAATTCTGTAAAGCCAGTTATTTTCAGCAGCCGGCAGGACAGCAAAAATTGCCAGATTAAGAGTATAAAGTGGGTGATTTACGTAAATAGGATAATAATCAGTCCATAAATTTTCAAGTAATCTAAGCGTTAATTTCTAAGGAGAGAAACAAAGGAGAAAATATTGTATTTAGATTTAAAGCATTTTTCTGTACATTCAAACATTCAATTAAAAAAGAATTTGTTTGCAAAAAAATGTCTTCCAAACTCCTGTTATTAGATAACCCTGTCTGAAAATTAAAAAAAAAATTCTTCCTTTGCAAAAAAAATTTCAAATAAGCGCACAATACATCAGTGAACCACAATAATTTCTGCTTTATGGCTCTTTTTGCTTGTTTTTTTTTTAATCGATGTTAAATAAAAATTTCAGGTAGTGTGTCCTAGGGGCAGAAAAACCAACTTTAATGGATTGAACCTTTGATTATGTAAAACTACTGATTAAACTACACTTTTCATTAAGAAATATGAATCAGCACAAAATTTGTCCCTACAATGTTTATTCTATATTCTAAGGTTCTTAATAAAATATATGATATCTAAATAGTTAAACTCTTATTACATAAGGGCAAATTGCACTGTATTGCAAAAAGTAGTTCACACAAAAATAACCCTTTATTATTTACAACCCTCAAATTTCTAGACAAAATGTGCTGACTATAGCTGTGGTAGGAAAAAAAATTCTGACTGACCTACTATAGATACAGAAAAATTTCCATAAAAACCATTTCAAAAAGTTTTCAAACTATTTGTTATTTCTCAAATATGGTGTGTTTCTTTTGTTTTAATTTTAATTTTTCTTCAACTTCAGTTTCTCTTTCAAATTAAAACATTAGCATGTTTCATTCTTAGGGATGTTTCCAGTGATACCAAAATTAATGATTTGTGTAAAATATTTAAGAAGTTAATGAATTAATAGACAAACTATAAGAATTTTATGATGGCAAAAATTTGTCACCTTGACCTTTGTCGGGTTGGCTTTTCCATGCCTAATGGCAACCTGAAATTAGAGGGCCATATTTTCATCAGCTACATAATCTGGTAAATGTGCTTGCGTATAAAATTTTAAAGAAATTTCCGCTCAGTGTGAATTCATATTTGGTCAAGAAGATTTGTGTTATTTGGTTTAATTTAGTGCAGATTTATGTATGTAACATTGCAGTTTTATGCAATAACTGAAAGTTTGGGTATATTCAATTTGGCATAAACTGAACTTCATTGGCCAAATTAGCCTATTTTCAAAATACCTAGGTACATTTAATTTGGCACAAAATTTTCCACTTAATTTGGCAAATTTAAGGGATTTGCACTAATTGCACCAACCAATCCCTATGAAAATGCTACAAGTATGACCAAGATTTTCTAGCATTTAAAAGGCCCTATCCAAGTTTAAAGAACAATTTATTGGTCCTAGTTTAAGAAAAGCATATAAATAAGCATCTCTTTATAAGAAACACATTTGTTAAGGCAAGATCAGAGTTTCAGATCATCTCTGCCAGTTTAGCTCTGAATTCCCTAAATGTCCCTAAATGCTTCTTTGTAAAATAAATATTTTTTTATGATTGTGGGAAAAGTTCTTATCATATGCAGTGACTTACATTTAAGTACTAAAACAATTGAAAAGTACATGAACCACAATTTGTGAAATCTGCTAAACTAGGGAATGAGGCAAGAGTGAGATCATGGCTGTAGATATCTGATGTCCTCTAAATTGACCAAATTTCAAATTAGGTTGATTTTCTTGACATCTCCAAAAAACGCCTAACCATTATTTGTCTAAGAAGATTAGACAAGGCAAATCGTTTATTTCCGTTACTGTATACTCAAAATTTTGAATTTATGACAAAAACTAAAGTTCTCCCATCCAGGTCAAAAAATTTGTCTGGATTTTGCGCCATTGTTTATTTTTGGCATTGTCAGGCATTGCTTATATAAGAGTTAAGCATGGCTTTCAAATGATGAAAATTTTATGTATCAAGCAAGAAAAAGTTGATATTTTTTTCTATCATCTGTGAACGCACATGCACTTTTCTTTGGCATCTTCCTCTGTGACCAGCAATTACATACATAAACTACATTTGCATAATCATTTGTCTATGTTTCTGCCTAATATAATAACAACTGCATGCAACCTTATACTGGGTTCAAATTATCTTTGAAGGTCTTGTTGCTTTTATGAAGAAAATTTAAGAAGAACTCCATAAGGCTTTCCAATGAGGCACCTGGTACATGACTCAGTTCATTGAGGGCCTATTTGTTTCAGCCGTCCAGACGGCTTATCTCCATCCAAAACCTATCATCTCTAATTGTTTCAACCATCTCAGAGGATTCAGGTGCCGTCTAAACTGACATCAAAATTGACGGACGGTTCAGACGGCCAAAAAAAAAGAGTTCCAACGTCAGGATCTACCGATATTTATGTCACTTTGAACGACGGTTCCCCGCTTCTACATCTGCCATATTTGTTTATGTTCATTTTCTTTCCGCTTCGTTAAAATCGCCGCAAAGTACGGCACTCGTTTACCCTCACGGCAGTTACTATGAACTTCTCTTTATTAATTTAATAAACAAGGCAAACCCGTCCAGACGGCGAAAAACATGTTTGTTTCAGTTCTAATAGACCCTAACAAAAAGGCCCTAAGGGATCTCCATATTGATGTTTCCCACGTTTACCATCAAAATAAAGCTGGTCAATTATTAATGAAATTGTTTTGCTGTATGTTTGAACTACAATTAAATCTTGCATGTATAAACCCTGGTGTCTAGATTCAAGTTTATGGCCGAAATAAGTGTTTATTTCTGTAAGTTAGCTTCTGATTACACAACTTTTTGTTCAGGCGTTGGTGGAGGAGATTTGAAAATATTTTCTTTGAGGGGGAAAAAGCTAACTCTAGGGGAAGGCTTTGCTTTTGGGGACTAGGGGATGGAGGACACTATGCTGAGTTTTTTTACATGTGGTCATCAATTTATGATCTATATGATACAGAAAAACTGTAAATGAAAAACAGATTTACAAAAAACATCATACAGTTGCCAAAATAATTGCAATAGATTGCATGCCACAATGTCAACCTGGCATATGTGGGGCAACGTTTGCAATTGCACCATTTCTCTCCAGGTTTTTGCCTCATTTTTATTTAATGAGAGGCCTGTATACCTCAACTACCAAAGGTTGACTCAGGTAAATAAAAATCAGTAATAAATTAAGACAGTTTTTTGTTTAAAACACTGAATGCTTTACCATACAATTGCACTTGATTAATTTTTGGACTAGTTTTAGAAAATTTGAGTATAACACTTTATTCTTAATTCAATTTTTAGTTGTATAAAATGATATATTGTGATGACTCTAATATCTTATGATACAGTGGCCTACAGTAGAGAAGATATGGCCACCACCAATCCCACAGATGAGAAATATCCATATCCGCCACCCTCCACTTCAAGTAGCCAAGAATCTTCCTATGATTATTATGTCCGCAGAATACCAACCACTTTTCGAGACCACCAGCAAGCACCTATACGAAAGTTATCAACAGACCTGATCAAGACCTATAAGCACATCAATGAGGTAAGAATTTAATTATAGCAGTAAAATACCATAGGGGCAAAATTCTGTACTCCTGTCTGCATCATTCACCCATAAAGAATGTTCAGAGGTATTCAAAATGATCTACCTCCTTTACATGGACTATATGAGTCTTTCCAGGCCTGTTTTCTTTGAGAATATCCGCCAAGTATTTAAGTCCTCTGAATTTAGGCAGTCAGCAATTATGACCATTATTCAACTAAGGTCTGTAATACTTTGCTGACCCTAAAAGACAGGAAATCTTGGTTTCTGTGAGGGAAAA
>JAUBWS010059744.1:16173-28429 GCA_032270445.1 Darlingtonia californica | reverse complement strand
TGACCATTATTCAACTAAGGTCTGTAATACTTTGCTGACCCTAAAAGACAGGAAATCTTGGTTTCTGTGAGGGAAAATATCTTATTTTCTTAAGTTTCTTATCTAATCTTATCTTTGGTAATAACACAAAATAAGAAAACCAAAAAGCAAACTTACTTAAGCAAACTTACTTAAGCAAATAAGATATTTTCCCCTGTGATACTGTTCTTAGCTTCACTCAAAGATCTTTTTGGCCAATTGCGCCATTTTTTAAGTTAACAAAACTGCAAATGACCAAAGAAGATGTTTGGTAGCAAATTGTTGAGAGACTTAATCAAATTCATATGATAATAAATAAGCAACATTTAATAATATGTAAGACTGCCGACATAGAATATTAACAATAATATGAAAACGAGGCAATTCAAACATGGTCAACATACTGGCATTTTGGGGGCAATTTGCTTCAGCCGTCTGGAGGGCTTACCTCCATCCAACTTTGACCATCTGTTTCAACCATCTCAGACAGCTCAGACACCATCCAAACTATCTGACAAATTTGTCAGACAGTTTAGATGGTTGAACGCTATCTGAAGGTTTTCAAACTTTTTTACGTCACTTGGAATGCGACTTTGTCCTACTACGTCTGCCATATTTGTTGTTTTGTATCATCATTTGCTATGCTAACATTGCATTGCAAATGAAAGTGAAAGTATCAACTTGTTTTACCACGCACAGAAAGTGGGAAATTACCAAAAATAAACTAGTAAGCGAGGCTTGAGAGACCCATGTGATGAAAATATAGATTTGAGAATGAAAGTGAAAGTGTCCTCAGTGATTGATATTATCTTTCTAACAATTTTAAATAAAATTGAAAGCAGATTCATATTGTAAATTTTATTGGAAAGTATTTTTTTATGGTTTTCTCAAAATAATTTTTACTCAATTGCTCTTTTTCTTATTGAAGTATGAAAAAATTCCCTTATGTGAAGAATGGGGGTGATTCATCCCATTTTTCTTTGATCTTGTTCTATTTTTTCCTTCTGTTTACTTCTAAGAATAAAATTCTTCACAAGCAGTTTTTCTACAATAATTCAGCTAGGACAGAGCTTTCTATGTGGTCACTAAATTATTCATAATTTGTACTTCATTATCAGTTTTGCTTTCCATTTTTTCCTTTGTATATAATATTTTATGACTCATCTTAAGATAATTTATGATAGTCATCAGGCTAGAATATTCCATTATTTTTTTCTGTTTTTTTCTGACCCTTATCAATAAAAACAACATCATTGTCATTTGCCAATGTGCCTCATAGCTTTTAATAAAAACCTTTGTGGTTTATTATAAATGCTTTTTGTATAATCACATTTATTATGAGAGATATTGTCTTGCATAAACTTCTTCAAATAATCTAAATAGAATTCTTAGAAAAAAAATTTCAACCAGTCATTAATTAGTCTGTCAAATATTTTTAATCTAGTTGGATAAAATGTTACATACCATGACTCATGAGTGACATCATAAACCAAATCACCCTTATAAGATCTTGCTTTAAGTAATTTTAGGTTTTTACGTTATTATTTAAGATTATTTACCTTTGCTGTCCAAGGCTCTTTAGTTTTTGTTTTTTTTTACTCCTTTACTAACCATCAGGTTATGACACCTTGTTTTCTTTGTTAGAATATCATGAAAGACTTAAAACATTCCTGAAACCTTTTTTTAATGTAACTTTATGAAAGATATACTAGGCTGGACTTAAATGATTGTTGGTTTGCCGTCACCAAACTCTAAGAAAAAAAGTACGGTCGGTCGGGAAAAACTTTTTTTTGTCGCAATTTACATTTTATTTGTGAGAACTAACGCTGAAAATTTCCTTTGGATCAACAAACAATCATTTTAGTCCAGCCCTATACTAATTTTTGCTAAATGCACTATGATATTCCTGCCATTGAAACGAGGACTTAAAACCTACTGTTTATCAAAATTGGAAAGAAGTTTATCTCTTTACTTTCTTTGTTAACCTTCCTGGATATTGCTGTTAGTTCTTTATCAGGTACCACAAAACATCTTTTCAGTTTATTTTCTAATAAAGTCAGAGATATTTGAAATTATTTTCAAAGCAATTTAGTAAGATCAACATAATAAAAGTACTGCAAAATTACTACTACTTATTACAAAGAAGACAATGAAAAACATCTACCTTTCAAATCATTTTCAATTTTTGTTATTGGCATAACGAAACAAAAAAGCAATAGACAAATGAATAAAATGTAATAATAATCAACTTTAAGTATGAAATCCATCGCCAACTTGACAAATCTATTTTTTCCAGTCTGACTGAATCTTCGTTTTTGGTGACAGCAAAGCTCAATTCAACAGTATAAGTTTACCAGTCTATGAAAAAATTGTAAAATATTGAACATCATTTTTCGGTGAAGACCATATATACTTTCAAGCTAGATTAGTCATAGTTCGTAACCACTTTCATCCCCCCATTCTTAATTAAGCCCACCCATTCTATATGTGTTCCTATCTTTAAAAATATCCCATCCCCCCCCCCCCCCCTCCATCATTGCTGTAAAATGGTAAATTCACCCTAGGCCCCTCTGTTTTATCCTGGCTTTGGACTAGCAAGAAATATAGAGGATTCCTGGCGAAATTACACCCACACCTGTGCAAGATGACAATCTCTAGCACAAAATTTAAATATAAAAGTGAAAAATATAAATTTAGTATGTTTGCTACCTAATAAAACTAGCTATGCAATAAACAAAGGAGAGTGTGTACCTGAACCAGCCATCATTTCAATTATTATTATTATTATTATTTATACAAGTTTGTCTACGTCAGTAATAATATATACAAGATGTATACAAATGGTACTGTTATCAATGAGAGACCTCTGTAGAAAAACAAAATAACAAAAATAAAGATTCTGGAAGTTAAAATTCACGGAAAATAAATAAAAGTAAATAAGAATCACATGTTAAAACGTATGAAATAGGCGAAAAAATTGAGTGCGAAAATTTATTGCGGATAAATTCAGAAAAATCAGATACCTAGGAAAAATTTATTTAAAATCATAATTGTTTACTAGAATTTTGTAAATGTTATAATTGTAATAAATTTAAATGTAAATGTAACAAATGCAATAAGATTTGGAAAGTTAAATTCGCGGAAAAAAATGAAAACGTACAAGTGATAAGAACTACAAAATAAAGGTATGAAATTGGCGAAAATTGAGTGCGATTTAATTCAAAAGAAAATCAGATACCTAATAAAAAAAATGATTAAAAATCATAATCGTTTACTAGTTTTTTTAAATAAATTAAAATTATTTTCTTTCTTGATATTAGCAGGTAGGGAGTCAAAAATAACTGCTTCTTGGTAATAAGATAATTTCCTCCCGGCTTCAGATTTTATTGATGGAAGACGTAGTGAACAGTTCTTTCCTCGTGTGTTTATTGTGTGGTTAAACAAGACATTTGCCATCAGTTTCGAATTGAATTGATTTGAAAACGTCAATAATAATTTTTCTTTTCAGGCGTGTTGTGAATGTTGGCCATTTCTTTCGACTTTTGACAGTGAATTTGGCTTTCAGGAATAATGACTCAAATTTCAATGGCCAAGTATCACTCAATCAATTTAGCATAAAACACTAGTTAAAACTACATAATTTCAACTTCATACCTCCAGTATTTTTAACTCTACTCAGTGAAAACTTTAGAGGAGACAGTAAATTTAGTTTTTTGCAAAAAATAGATTTAGTTTATGCTCATTGTACGTATCTAAGAAAATGCACTTAATCAAGAAAACCCTGGAAACAGTCGTAATAATGCTAATGCTAAAATTCAAAGAAAAGTGATACAAATTGACAGTATGTATGTTTATCCACTAAACATTTATCTAAACTAACTAGCCAGTAGCTATTGCTAAAAATAATCCTGATGTCTACTTTTTCATAACACCATAACCCTTAGCGGCAAGACAAACCATGGATAAAAAAACAAGATTCAACTATGATATAATTGTTATAAAAGATACATGGTCAGACAAATAGTTTAAATCTCAGTTTGGAGGATTTAATTTTGAATGGTGGAGACTTGAAGTTCAAAAACATTGTTGAAATTGATTTAAAATCTTAAAAATCAAAGTATTATATTGTTAAAAATCCTTGCTACACTTCCTTTACAAAAAATTTCTATATTTTTTAATTTTCATCTATTCCTGTGGTCCAATTTTGGTTAATTTATCTCTAAGGAAACAATTTTTTTGTCAGTTTGCAGATACGGATAAAGAGGGGTGTTGTACTATCTTTTACTCTCCTCTTGTAATCTTCCTATTATCTGTATCTGCACCTGTTTTGAGAGCTGGAATTTTTAAGCCCCCAAAAATTTGAAGAACCCAAAAAAATTGCCAAATTGAGACCTCATTAGGGGTTGTCGCCAAATTCGTCTCGTTTTGGGATGATTTTTAAACTATTTTGAATAAAATCGAAAAAAATAATTTATAAGCAAGTGGGGGCGTGAACCCTAAACACGATGACTGAGCGTCAATGCAATGCTCGACTCTCACAGTCTTAACTTCCCTGTCTACTTTGCCAAAAAAAAATTTTTTGAAACCTGAATGTCAAGACGTATTTGAAGCAATGGCAGAATTATTTTTGGCCCAGCACAGATGCGCACTCACTCGCAGTGAGCTTCTTTATGAAATAGATGCATGAAAACAAGACTGGTCCATAGAGACATACAGTTTGTAATGTATTTATAGGTGGATTAGCAATAACGTTAGGGCTTTGAGTGTTAGCATGTGAAAGGACAGCTAGCTTTAAAAAGAAATAAAAAAAGGAGTCTTTAACACCGTATTTTGGTTTTATATTTCTATAAATTGACCCCACGTTTTAGTTTTTTTCAAAATAAACTACGTCGCGCATTTGCATTTCCCTGCCGTTACGCAAAGCAGAGAATCAACTTTACGTGGCCTTATCAGCTCGATTTTGGGGCGAATTCTAGGACAATTTTGGAAGGATTTTGTGAAGCCTGGACGATTTATAGGACAAATTTAAAAGACGATTTCCAAGATGAAATTTGGAGACGATCCCTTAGTTAAAAGTAAAAACTAGTTTGTTTCTTTTTTGGTAGAAATCTTTGCTCGTATGATTTTCGCGAAATTGTGAGAATAAAGGCGCGAAGACGTTAGGAAATTCAACTTTATGAAATTCGAGGAAACTAAGGGTTTGCTTTAGCAGTCCAGCTGATTTATAATAATACTATAATTATAAGAGGCTCCATGTGTCATAAATACAGGCTGTGGTGTTAGTAAGTCCTGCACACACCTTTCTATCTTCAGGCAGGATAGGCCTAGTCTCCCCAGTACACCTTGTTCCAGGACTGAGTAAGTAAAAAGTCAGGATTCATACACATGCGCAGTAGTAACTACCAACATAGACTAACCAATGATCGCAAATGATCGCAACAAAAAAAGAAAGAACTAATCACATTTCTTTGCTTCACTTTTTAAACAGCGTGAAATATTGAGAACAATTGGGATCCATTGTTTTCGCTTTGCATTATATTATCACCAACCACTGTGAAAGTATTTTGTAAACAACAAGATACTGTGTTTATAGTTACCAATCTTCCAACTTATTCGGTTCAAAACAGTGCTGGTAGGTCCAGTGTAGAGTAAAAAAGCTTAGAGCTAGTCTACCGGGTAGACTAGGATAGGCCCGTTCTAAGATATTGGAGGGACTATATAAACATAAACATCCTTAGTTTCCTCACTTTTTACGAAACCTTTACTTGTATATGTACACTAATATTTCTCGATTCATTTCTACTAACTTATCTAATCACATACCTTAATGCATAAAACTCCCATAATGTCTCAAACAGACTGTGTTTGCTTTTCTTGTCTTTTAAAACACTGTTGCTTATTCTTTAAGAATATACAAGATTATGATCAACAGTAATAGCAATTCTCTTTACTTTGTTTTCCTGGAATGCTAAAGAATGCCTCCCTTGAATAAACGCCCCCTTTAAAGTTTTAACAATTTGGATACAGTATATTTATCTGTCGTCAAGCAATCTGAAACCGAAATTGAAACTAAAATAAGAGTTTACTTAGCTTTTCATAGTTTCAAATTGAAGCCTAATGTAGTAGTAGTTAATGAATTATTTTCTGAGTTTATTTTAATTAATCAGAACTTTCGTCGTAAAATGGACACTCTAAAAATCAGACACCCTTGTTTTTACGGACAGAATGATTTCACCGTGATTGTAGAGTTGCTCTTTAAAATCAAGGTGGCTACAGAACATGGAGTTTCTGTATTTCGTGGAAAAGTCATACATTTGGTCCGGAATTTTACTAGATGAAAACTAATGGGTCATTAGCTGTAATAACGACACTAATAACTTATCAGCCAAAACAATATCGGAATAAAGTTTTTGGTCAGCCTAAGCTGAAATCGTGATTAAGCGAATTGTTTAAACTATGGTGTAAAAAACCATAAAAATCTTATTTGAAACCATTTTGTCGGCCTAAACTTTCGTTGCCTCTCTACCTACTTGTTTGGCTGAAATTTTCGTCTCCTTCAAATATTTTTGCGATAATCTTCTGTCGAATATGTGCTTTAAGCAATTTTCCAGGATCGTGTCTTCAGTTCCACAAAACTTGTTATTTATGAGCCCTACTTTCCAGGAAGCAATTGCAAGGGAACCTTGTGGAATTAAATAATAATATGTTAATGTAACTAATTTGCACTTGTTGTTTAATGGGAAAATGATTTAATTTTTATTCTTAGCGTATTTTACAATTCAAAATTTCTCTCCATATTGACTTTTGCAGGGTTTTCTGCTTTAGATAGAAATTCATTAAGGATGAAAACGGGCTCAATGACTTTTCCCATGATTATTGAAATTAAAAAAAAATCGTAAACTGAGGAAATTTTTTTTCCTAAAAGAATGTGTTCTCTGGAATTAATTCTGGTGAATTTTGCGAAATAAATGGAAAAAAATTGGCAATTTCCACTCCTGAAAGTCTGCCCACGGATTCACATTTAGGAATACATGATAATCTTAGGCTGTTTAGATGTACAAAATCTGAGGTCAATAGATTCCTTTTATATTGAATTAATTACGCATTCTATATGTATTAAACTTGAATTTGAAAATGAAAGTGAGAGTAAAAGACTGAGCTACTCTCTCAAGTACCATATGTTTTTGAGTGTTAATTTTTATGATCCTTTCTAAGTTATCAGTTCATGTTTTCTGTCTATGATTTCTTTGAATATGCTTTTTTCTTTCTAAGAACATGACGATGAAAGTTCGCCAGGAAGTTTATAAAAGCAGCCTAACTGCAATCTGAAGCGCACATATTCATTTAAAGATTGGGAGTAGCCTTACTGTAGACAAGCGCCAACCCTAAAACCTTGTAAATTAAATAGACGCCCTTCCTCTATTAAACACCTGCAACGACAGGGACGTTTACAAAAGACGAAGTATATGAAATGTGTACTTTTGAAATAAACGCCTGCCTTCAATAAACACTCCTCAAAATCTCAAATTTTTTGAATAAACGCGCCCTTTAGCGTGTTTGCGGTGTACAATTTTTGTGTAAATTCAAAGAGCTATACACAAATCAGCCAAGTCTATCTTATATATCGCTTCAGGCTTTTTTTTGTCCACAGTCTATCGGTAGATGTCCAAAACTCGGTACGTCAGTCTATCTTATATATCGCTTCAGGCTTTTTTTGTCCACAGTCTATCGGTAGACGTCCAAAACTCGGTATGTCAAAATCGTAAAATAGTTGTTATTGCTATCATAACAAAAGAATCATTGAAACAATAAGAAAAAGAGCCAATAACTTCTCTATGTATCACACTGTTAACCAATCAGTGTTGACTATTTATAACGATCAAAATTCTATATTTGTAGTTCCCAGTCTTTCAAATTTTTGACCTTTGGACATCTTCCGATTGACCATTTTTAGTGCTATAAACCCGAAACGGTTTATCGGATAGACTAAGAACAGCCAGACTCGGGTCAACAGTGGTTCTTATAAACAAAATACTTGTATCTATTTTTATAGTTTATATTGATAAATTATTAAGAGATTCCTTTTTATGCTGTAACTTTTATGAATTTTTCTTTCCATTAATTCATCAATTCGATACATAGAGCTGTATAGCTGTTTGTGTGTTACACGAATCGATTTGAATTATGCATGATAGTGAGGTGCCGCTATGGTAAGCATTTGATCATTTTCGAAAATTCCCTTGCACAGTCTGGTGTTGTGGTTCTACATTCATCTTAACAACTTAATGTAAACTAACTTTGATCTGTTGAGGGGGATAGCTGCTTTTGGTAAAAGATTTTACACACCCTCCATGGGCTTGGTATGTGCGTCACCATACTGATTTTGAGCTGTTGAGGAGATAGAAAGTCGCTTTCCCTGGGCTTGGTATGAGCTTCGACAAACTGGGTTTGGCCTGTTGAAGTAATAGAAAGCCGCTGTTTTACACATTCAATGAAGTTTGCAGAGTCTCCAGACTGACTTTGGCCTGTTGACAATATAGCTGATTTTTGTGAAACCTCCATGGGCTTAGTACGAGCCTCGCCAACGTCATTTGCGATACTTGTCATTTTCGGCCCACATGGTTTGTTTATTTTTCAGTCATTTCATTGATATATTATAATCCCTAATTAGTTTCTGCATCTTTCTTATATTTGTATGTGATTGATTGACGTAAATGCCTTTCGTGTCTTTTTTGACCAACAACACGAGTTCTGGCATTCCCTAATGCTCAGTACTTAGTTTCCATAAGACTGAATGTTAGTTAACACAGTCGTGCTTTTTCTCAGTCGAATTGTCACATATCTAAATACATTACGACGTCAAAATGCAGTCGTAGTGCATGGAAGTTTAAAGCTCCATTCATCAGCTTTCAGGTGGTTTTAAAGTCAGGTTCGACCCTCGAAACCAAGCATACAGACTTTGAGATCTAGATTATACTCTCGTTAATTGGGACTCCATAGGGACAATAGGGTTGTGAATCTATGACTTCCAGCGCGTTTTTGCGCATGAAATGACACACTGAGCATCATATGCTAGAACCTCTAATTTTTTGTTTCTCGGCAACGATACTGTTCTCTTAAATCAGAACAACTTAGTAGGCGAGAACTCGCTAACTTCCATCAGAGCTCGATTCGAAACATAGTGATGAGGGCATTTATTAAATGCTTAAGATACATTTCCTTTACCTCTTTCATGTATCTTCACGTTTTAAAAATCTTAAAAGATTCTCGTGAACTTACTTGCAAATAATTAGAAGCCAACATTTAGTCCATCAGATATACCGCTCCGGTCATGTCAAAATCGTAAAATACTGAGCATGCGCAGTAGCTTCTATTAACATAACACAATCAGCACAACTAAGAAAATAGAGCGAATCTCGTCGCCATGTTATATTATCCAATCAGCGTAGATTATTTAGAACAATCGAAGTTCAATGTTTATAGTTTCCAGGCTTCCAAATTACTGGCCTTCGGACGTCTGCCGATAGACCAAGTGTAGGACAAAAAAGCCCGAAACGGTTATCGGATAGACTACAAACTACAGCATAAAATATGATTACGTGACGTACGCAACCTCTTTTGTAACTCTTATTCCGAGTTGAAGATCGTTTTAAACAGAATATTTTTACATGAGATCCTCGAAATACCAATCATTTCTCTTTCAATGGTGTATTTACATACTGTTTGCTTTGAAAAAAGGACCTAATTTTTACAGAAATTTTAAAGCCATCTCTAGCTTCAAGCTAAGTTTCTTAACATTGGATAAATAAGTTTGGTATCAGTGAACTGCTTTCTTGATCTCTTTTGTTATTATGTGGTCTTGAACGATTTTAAAGCGTTCAAGATACAAGCTCACAACAATCGTGTTATTTTGATAAATTCTTGACGTATATGTACGTATCTTCACCAGTAAGGGTTATAGACTGAACTTGCTGATTTATGTATGTTAGACATTTGAGACATGACTTAACTATTTTCCTACATCATTAAGTTCTGTTTGTAAAAAGAAAATTTTGATGTTTTTTAAATTAGCTTGACGTGTTCCTTTCAATTGTTCTCGTCTTGGCTTGGCTAACAATCTTTCGTAGAATTTTTCAGTTTTCAGTAATAATTCGAATAAATCAAAGCCTACCTATGTAGCTCAGTACTAATTCCAATAAATCAAAGCCTACATATTATGTAGATCAATTTTTGAAGAAAAAAATGTTAAACTCAAAAATACTCTGGTATTCGATTATCGGCAATATTTTTAATTTCAGACCTCACATATGCCAGTATAAGTCCCTCCACCATATTACGGATTCACCCTCCTCCTTTGCAATCCGATATTTGATTATTTCATTTTCTACCGCTGTGACATTCTATTTTTAATTCCAGAGTTTTCATTTCATCATAAGCCAGTTTTTTGTTGTTGTTCTTATTGATTTAGAACCAACATTTTAATTTATTAGCGATAGCTTGAAAATCTTCCTCAAATTTCAATGGCAAAATAAGCTTGTCTACACAGTCATAAAATAGTTGTCTCACTGGTTGAACTTGGTGGAGTTTTCTCTTGGAATGTCTTGATATTGTATTTGTAGTTAAGCGTTTTGCGAAATAGACTTTTTGTTTCATTTGTTGTCTTCATCTTAATTTCATTAAATCTGCAAAACGTAAAAGACCAGTCTGACTTCTTTTTTCTAAAAAATAGCTTTGATAAAAGATTGAATATAAATAGATAGGTATTTTAGTGGTCTGCATAGCTGTACATTGAAAAAAAGTAGAAATTGACAAAGTGTTTGGTTTCGATTTAATGAAATTGATAATAGAGGTTATCAACGGGTAGATACTGCTGTTCGAGGCCAATGAAGTCTAATAGTGAATCGATTTATTTCTGTCAGAAACAGTTTACCCGGATTGACGATGTAAAAGTATCAAAGATCGGAAAAGGAGATCTGCGATTTACAACGTTGTAAATAAAAATGATTTTTACAGATTTCACAAAGCAAAGAAGGGTAAAACTCTAAGAGCTCTCTCTTGTAGATCAGCCATCATGAATAGTCTAGTAATAGAATAGTGTCTCTTATAAATCTCTTTCATTTCTTTATTTTTACGCTAGGTTTACTACAGCAAGAAAAAACGTCGGGCTGACAAAGAACGTGCAGAAGGAGAATTCCATAAAAAAGGGCGGCATAACGATGGTTACGACGACGAAAATTACGACTATATCATACGTGGTGGCGAAAAGTTCTTAGACCGTTATGAAATAGATTCGTTGATTGGCAAAGGTTCTTTTGGACAGGTACTAATTGATTTTTCTATTGTTTCATTCTTTTGAAAAATAAAATGAAAAAGGAATATTTTCAGAAACCTGAGGAGAAGGGGGCAGGCTGGACTGTAGGGTATGAATTGAAATTAGATTTATTTTTTTCGGAAGAGAAAAAACTTTTCCTCCTGGAGCACTCTAAAAAAAGGGAAATCAACCACACTTGAAAGCAATAAGTGTTTTGCTTTTTGATTTTTATATACGCTGGTTTGAGAGAGCAACTTTTTTAGAACATACAATACGTAAATTTGACAAAAAGGTAAGAATAAAAAGAATATATTGAGAATTCAGCTCCAAATTTAAGAGAAGCATTATATTGTTTTCCATGTAAACCAAAAGCATTTTGCGTTGAACTTTTTTATTGGAGTAAAGCCACACTAGATCATTTCTGAATTAATTTATCGTACAATATCGCCTCGTTTTCATGCCATATTCTATGGAAATGAATTATGAGAAGATATTTTTAAAGCCTTAATTATTTTGTAAATTTTTCAAAGGTAGTTTAAAAAATCGATCTTTGGATTCTCTCAACCTATGAAAACTTCTTAAAACGAGGTAGGACTGTACGAAAAATGATCCAGGACGGAAGTTCATGACGCGAAACATTTTCATTCCTGAAAGTTTATTTTTAAATCTTGAAATTTTCTCTTTCAAAAAAAGTCCCTCCCTGATGAATTAAGCATTTTAGAGGTATCTGTAACCGCCTTAAAACAGATTGAAGGCATATTGTTTCAGCAATAAAAAACATCGATAAAATTATTTTCCACGGATAAGAGGCAGTTCCCCGAAGTTTCAAATACGTAATCTCAAAATTTTCATAGTTTAGTCTCA
Organism: Darlingtonia californica; assembly: GCA_032270445.1. Classification (NCBI taxonomy): domain Eukaryota; kingdom Viridiplantae; phylum Streptophyta; class Magnoliopsida; order Ericales; family Sarraceniaceae; genus Darlingtonia; species Darlingtonia californica. Next base: position 16,236 of record JAUBWS010059744.1, on the reverse strand, counting down.
TCTCTAATAAACAGTTGCTTATAAAAACATACAGGGAAGGTTTAGGAATCAAATTAACTTTAA
>JAUBWS010059744.1:0-16073 GCA_032270445.1 Darlingtonia californica | reverse complement strand
ATAGTTTAGTCTCATCTCTAATAAACAGTTGCTTATAAAAACATACAGGGAAGGTTTAGGAATCAAATTAACTTTAATTTTTCGTATGAATTGAATTGGTCTGGCTTTATTGAAAATTTAGACTGAAGCTAGGGAAAGGAGGGTCAGTTAAGCTTGCTTCTACTGCCTGTTCGTAATGCATACTAATGGAAGCCGTCATCCCTGTTCACTGTTGGGTTTCGTAGTGGTGCTGACAGGGAGCAGACTCAACCCTCCACCTTAGCCGGTCTGATTGTTAACAGAGAGGAGATATGAGAGCAAACAAAATGGCTTTCAAAAAAGTTTTGACCCTTCAAAAAAGATTTTGTCATATGAAATGCTTTTGTTGAATCAGCAAAGTAAATAAATTTGGTTGAAGCAGCTTTCGTTTCACAGCTTTTTTGTCTTTTCGTAGGTTGTCAAGGCTTTCGACCATGAAGAACAAGAATTCGTAGCCATCAAAATTATCAAAAATAAAAAACCCTTTCTGAATCAAGCACAAATCGAAGTTCGGATACTCGAATTGATGAACAGTCATGACCCTCAATCGAAATATTATATCGGTAAGATTTTATTTCTTCGTGATCAGTAAATATCAGATTTTATTTCTTCTTGATCAGTAAATATCAGATTTTATTTCTTCGTGATCAGTAAATGTCAGATTGCGTTTTGACCACTCAGTAGGTATCTAGAAACTTTTTCCAACCCATCCTCTCGCTCTATTTCCAATCTCCCCGATTATTTTTTCAACCTCCCTTTTATTAATTTTAAACTTTTTTTATGTCAATGAACATAAAAAAGTGCATTTATTTCGTTCACTAAAGTCTGAAATCTCTTATATTTATTCCTACTTTTCTATTCGTCAAAATTGAAATCTTAGACTTTTGAGACCTAAACAGATGCATACCGGCCGTTGGTATAGTGGTTAGAGTGTTCGTAGTAGCGCCCTCCCTACACCTTGTTGTAGTAGCTAACGAAAAGGGAGCCTTCTGGTCGCCCTTGACTATGGTCGTCCGACTTTTAAGAATAAGGATCTTGTGTGGACAGAGTTTGATCTTGAACCTTAAGTGGCTTAGCTAGCCAACAGTTATAACAGCTGGGGGTAAAACTCTTTGGGCTAGCAACGTAGCAAATCTGCAGCGGTCAACGAGCGCCACCCACTGTTGCTAAATGTGAAAATGTTTCATTGAAATCAGATGAAAAATTCAAAATAGTCTGAGGCTGTGACGGTTCAAATTTTCAAATCAACCTCATACAACTTTCCTGAGATATTTATTCATCATGTCTAGCCTCATTTTGAGATTTATTATGTCCAAATGTAAAATTGATATTACCTTGCTATTATCTCCATCTCACATCATTTCGTCAAATAGTTGGTTGCAATAACTGCATTGAAAACAAGGTAGTGCGTGCTAAAATTAATCTAGTGAAACGAAAGACGCATTTATGCTGATTTATTTTGTAAAATTAACAAGCTAAAAGTGAGTTATTTGTTGCACTAAAAACAGTGTTTCGATTGTTTGAGCATGCAAAAACAGCTTGTTGATCATTCCATGTATGATAGGGTATTTTCTGAGGCTCAATAAAAACAGCCAGTCATAACGAAAGCGTGAAATTTCAGAAAATTGGGGTCCTCTCGGGAATGATGGCTGGTACTCGGATAATTTGATATAGTGATTCCTTTATTGGTTGAAAATAGGCTAATTGTTTGCAATTATTCTTGCTAATTAACAAAAGCGCTATGTTAACTGGGAAAGCCTGCTTATTTCTCTCTTTATATGCAGTATTTTCTGTTAAATCTTTAGGAAAAGAAAATCTAGAAGATATCCTAGCTACACGTTTTTTTCTTTTTTTATAATAACATCCAACTTTGAGTCGGACGTTCTTAATTTTTCGGATTTTAAGCCAAAAAATATTCTTAAATTGTTCTTAATTATAGCAAAAAACAGGTTAAAATTATTGAGCTTCAAAATTTTAAAGAAACTAGCCTTTTGAAGCCTTAACTGGCTCTATACTTTTTACCATTTGAAGCCTACAGTTCTTATATGGTTTGTTCTTATAAAAAAATGTGTACTGCGACAACGCATGGTTTTACTTGAATGAAATAGATTATCAAAAATAGATATATTGTCATTTCCCAATGGAAAGTATTTACGGGGTTTTCTTTTATTGTATCTGATTTTCACTTGTTGATTTGTCTTTTCATGTTAGTTAAACTAAAGAGTCATTTTACGTGGCGAAATCATCTATGTCTTGTTATGGAACTACTGTCTTACAACCTATACGATCTGCTACGGAACACCAATTTTCATGGAGTCTCACTGAACCTCACCCGGAAATTCGCTCAACAACTATGCACCGCTCTCTTATTCTTGGCAACGCAAGACTTACAAGTTATACACTGTGACCTCAAACCTGAAAACGTCCTGTTATGTAATCCGAAACGAAGTGCTATCAAAATTGTAGATTTTGGAAGCTCTTGTCAGCTTGGCCAAACGGTAAGATATGTTTTTGCCATTTCTATTTTTAAAATTTCATATTAAAGTACGTTTTTTTTTTCTTCCTAACGTTTATATCTTTTCCCGCCCGCCCGCGCGGCCATTTACTTTGCGCTTTTAATCGTTGAAGTGTTGACTCCCTGTATCTCATGACGTCACAAATGTTATTTTCAGAGTTAACCGTGGTGAATATTCATTAGCGTTGGTTCAATTTATTTATAACAGAGATACGAGAAGGACGCTTTTCCATCTTGTGACGAAAAATTTCAGAAAAAAAGTTAAATTATTCAAAAAATATGAAAATATGTTTTTAAAATTGTGTTGAGTTTACATTTCTTGCTCTTCGTGATTATTCAAATTCTGGTTTTACTGAAGGCGAGAAAGCTTCCTACTTTGTAATTTGACCGCACTGTTGCAAAAACTGTGTTTGACATGTTGGGAGAAAATACATTTTGATATTCTCGTATTAAAATACCGAGACATTGTGGTAAAACGATATAACTAGAGCGATTCTAGAAAAGACTTTCGGTAAATAGTAGTACGTTATAAATAAGTCGGCCTCTGAAAGCTAAAAAAAGCACTTTTTTTGGTATTTTATCTTTTTATACAAAAATTTAGCAAACAGAAATTCCAACAATCCAACTCTAGTTGATCCATAAGTGCCTTTATATGGTACATAATGCGCAATTATACGGGGAAGCGTTTGTAAACGGTGTTTGGTGTTGGTGATCGCCTATCAATCTCTGTAAACCTGTTCAATGTTCAAAGCAGAGAACCAACGCTCAGTTATTGTACAAAACCAATGATTTGCCGCCAAAAAAACTTCCCATTTCTGATCAAATAAATATCACATTTATAAAAATAGTAGAAAATGGGTTGAATAAACTACCATTGAGATTTTCCTATAAATAGGAAGATCAGTTGCTACGGATTTCCCTTTGAAACTCGCACAATGAAAATAATGTTCTCAAATCTCGCTGTTTCCACAGAGAGAAGAAAAAAATTGCTAAATCGGAGGAGCGTGAATGGAAAACCAATATCCACTTACAAATATTTTGGTATAATGTTTGATCAAACAATGTTGAATCAAATTTACGCTTTTTATAAGAACAACTTTCATAATAACACCAACCTATATAATCGGTCTAGTAAATCTCAGAACAAGCTGAAGATGTTTCAAAATATAAGAACGACTTTTTATGCACATAAGCAAGCTAAAAAATGCCTGCCTCAACGAAATAAGAACAACAAGCCAGTCGAAAATCAAGTTTTACCTTTCCGCCAAACAAAGAACGGCCTATATTTTCGTGGGCCTAAAGTAACGAAATCTTAAAGTTGTGAAATCCTGATTTTTGACATAAAAACTATACGAATTGTTAATTCTATGTTGTTTTAACGCACGAAACACTTTTTGCATGAAACATTAAAAAATAATTTTTGGTAATAAATTTCTACACCTCCAGAAATATTCGTCACTTATGGCCGACTTTTTTTGGGAAGATATGGTAGTGGTTTTACGAAGTAAAAGTGTAACCTTAGATCTTTTTGTGTTCAATATTAATATCTAGCGAGATTTCACCTGAAAGAAGCGTTTATGTGGACTATTTATAAAAATTGCAACAACAAAAAACGCGCTCCTAGAAGCGTCTTGTGATATCGTTGTCTGATAGAAAAAAAGAAAGGATTGATTTCTGAGATTTATCCCTTTCAAACATGATGCAAATTCCATATATGTTACAATCTATTATCATATCATGTCATGCAAACGAAACTTACTGCAAACAGAAATTAACCATTAATGAAATAATTACCCTAATAATCAATCTTCTCCTTCCGATACAGAAAGCTTTCAAACTTGCGGCTTTCAAATCTCTCTTTGTTATTCTCGTCAGCATTCCTTCACGACCATCGAAGTCTCTTATAGGGGGCAGCTTCACATTGGGGCCTTGGGATGCTTTTAAGTTCATCGCTTTTTTGATAAGTAAACGAAGTTTCCCGTCAAGTTATCTATCCATAGAGCGCGTCAACAAAATACTCGCCACTATTATTAAACTTGATTTAAGAGGCTTTCCTACTAAAGAATTGCGTTGTCTGAAGCTGTCCGTCAAACCAAGCTAATACTTTGTTGCCTTGTATACGTGGATGTGGTGCGAAAATATCTTCATGCAGAGTATTAAGCCAAGGAGAAGGCGTTGATTTACTTCAATGTAGAATCATATATGTTGCACGTACGTTGCATTACCGGATTACGTCTTATGCAGCAGAAAACGTATTATCAAGAAACTTAAAATCTTGAATAGGAAAATCTTGATGTGAATCCTAAAAATATCAATCAAAATCTTAAAAATAGCAACGCGTGGGCTTGATAATCTTTCACTTCGATGATCGCTCTTCCATATGTTTTTCTTTTTTTGACCCTTATTTTCTGCTTAAAGAAGAGAAAGTAGTGTATTTCTACCCTCCCTGTTTATATTTAGCCAACAACAAAAAACTTCGTGCGGTCGGTCTTTAGACAGAACTCTAAGTTGATGTCATAATAACAACCGCAACGCGCTTGTTTAAATGTGTATTTGCCATTTTTCTTGTCCGTTACATATATCTACTTATCAACTTTAGCAACAAGATTGTCTTTCTTTCGAAACATCGAGCTCTGTTGGCAAGGCAATAATACAAGTATTTCTCTTCTGTAATCCACAAGGCGTTGTGTTACATTTCAAGGGTGACTCCAGAGAACGCAACCTTTAGAAATGGCGCACACCCCTCTTTATAGTATTTAACACTTTTTTCTAATGCAGTTATTAAAAATCCTCCTTTGGAAATTCTGCGATGTCTTGCTGATTAATTTAATGATGTCATCAAGTTATATCAAGAATACTTTGATTACAGTTTACGTATATCCTGAAGGCAGAAAATTTTTTTGGTCATTTTAAACTGAAAACTTCAGAATGCATTTTTTGTTTTAATAACCTAATCCCATTAATTTTTAATAACCTAATTCCATTAATTTCACAACTTTTGTTGCTTTAAATTCCCTTTACTGGCCCTAATTTGGTACTTGAATTTTTATTTTGTTATAAGGTATAAAAGTTTCCTTTTTAATTTTCATGTTTTAAAATTGCACATGGCAGGGTGGCTTCGCCCCCTTACAACCCCACCCGGCCTGCGGGTGTCTCGTAGTGAAAGGGTTAACTATCTCTTGTTTGTTTGTTATCTTAAAGCGTATGCACGAAAGCTAAGCTTATATGGTCTTTTTTATCATTTTAGCTCTACCAATATATACAATCCCGTTTTTACCGATCTCCTGAAGTTCTGCTGGGTCTACCGTACAATTTGGCAATCGACATGTGGAGCTTAGGTTGTATCTTGGTTGAAATGCATACAGGCGAACCATTATTTAGTGGATCAGACGAGGTACGTTATAAATTCTGTTAGCGTCATTTGGGTGCGGATCTAGAGAGTTGACAAAACGAGGACAGGGAATTTAAGTAGTATGAATTTCATTATTTATTACTTGACAACAGGTATAGGTTTTTAACGATTTTGCGTATCCTCTTGATCAGCGCCTGTTTGTTTTTTTATGATATAAAACTTTTTAAGAACGCCATATGCATATGTGAGCCTCAACTTTGGACTCTGGCTAATCATATTGAGGCTGTGCTTAAAATCCACTATGTATCCATGTAAAATGTATGTTGCGTTTTTTTATTAATGGCTAACATAGGAGCAAATAAATTTCACTTCGCGATTTTCTTTGAGTGCTTTAATGTTCCTAGTTTGCTAACAGTTAGATTTTTGAACTTATCCCTAACTTTCAGACTGCTGTCAGGAAATCTAAAATTGATTTACGCCCATGAGCATTGATCCCCGAAGTTACTTTAATAGCTTCCTCGAAAGGAAACAACTTGTTTTATAACAAAATGCATAATCCATCTAATTATGAAATCCATTAATAATTCTAATTTATTTTTAATGTGTTCTTTTTATTTCAGATCGATCAAATGAATAAAATTGTTGAAGTTCTCGGCATTCCTCCTCGTGCATTACTTGACAAAGCACACAAAACGCGGAAATATTTCGAACGAACGCCGGATGGTAATTATGAGGTCCGACGATACAAAGACAGTCGTAGGGTAAGTTTCTCGTTTTGCTTCAATGCTTTAATATACGCCTTTTATATAAGCAACAACACCTTTTCGGTATTCCTTACCCAATATTGAAAAAAAGACTAACCAAATTATTATTTGCTACAGTGCTTGAAATAATTTACAATACAAATTGAAATAATTTTTGTACGTAACTGTAGAAAAGAAAAAGGGCCATCTAATGATTTTAAAATCGTATTGGAATCTTAAATATTTCATTGATCAATCAACACCACCTCTTACATTAGCAATTTAACTGAAAATCTTTTGTAATTGTCCTATTTCCTTATTCCCGTTTCAGATAAAAAGTTCCTAATCTGTTTTTATAAACATTTTTTTGTCAACATCAAGGCGATGGAGGGCAAAAACAAAAGAAATTTTATTATTTCAACTTGTAAATTTTTCCAAGTACTGTAGGAAATACACGTTTTTTTAAAAGAAAAACGTTTTTTAGAGCAAAGGCTCAATTTTCTTAGCCAACCACTGAAAATGAGGCTGAAAAAGTTACATATTTTAGGGCTGAGATTTTATGCTTTTTCTTGATATAAGATATTTTCTGCAAAAATTAGGCCAAGAGTATACATCTTTAAAAAGTTTCTTGAAAATATTATCTGTAGAGCACAAAATCCAACACCTGTCCCTTGTCCTAATCTAACTGATAATACGTCTGGAGAACCTCATAAGAAAAGAATTTCTTGATTAATCGTTTCCTTCCAAAATGTAAAAATATGTAAGACAGTCGAATGTTTCCTTAATAAACTGCATATTATATTTTTCGTAGATGAGCTAAGACATACCACTTTTTGAAAACACTTTTACTGTTGCAAACTTTAGTTACATAAATCTTTGTTTTAAAGTGATTGTTTTTTTGTAGGAATATTCTGGTCCTGGAAGTAGACGTTTGCACGATATACTCGGTTGTGATACAGGCGGTCCAGAAGGAAGGCGGAAAAGCGAAACCGGACATACGCCTCAAGATTATTACAAATTTAAAGACTTGATTTATCGGATGTTAGATTACGACGCATCAGACCGCGTCACACCATACCAAGCTCTACAGCACGCTTTCTTTAAACGGAGCTCTGATGGAGAGACTTCTTCCAATTCGCACTCTTCCTCGTCGTCACCTAGGTTACAAAAGAGTGACCGGGATAGTAATCCGTCATCGTTTACCAATCATCGGCCTTACCCGGCAACCATCCCTCGACCGTCGTCCGACCCAACCGCGGGTGGGCTAGGATATCGTTCGTCCGCTTCAATGGATTGCGAAGGAGACAGTCCGCACACGCATTCGACAAAACCTCTTAAAATTCGACATAACGTTCAAATGCAAACCGACCCTATTCCGACGTCTTCAAATGTTGGTAACGTCGATAGGCCGCCGGGTGATGAACAGGTGGAAATAGATGAAGAGGAAAGGACAATACCTAATCCATCATCAACTTCTCATATAAGGACGTCTAAAAAACCGACAAAATCTACCGTCACCGATATGGTAGTGTCGGACCATACGCAACCCGTGAACAATACGCTTTACTATAATAATATTTCAAATGCAAACTATCCACTAAATACGACGCCAAACAATAGGGTGCCGTTTGGAACAAAATCAGACTATATCAAAACCTTAAATAACCTGAGCACGTATAAAGACGCTTCTTATAGCAGTTATATTGTGGCTACTTCGGATACCATGTTGAATCCAGCTTTATTGAAATAGCAAAGACGAAGAAAGAAGAAATCTGTATGTTATTTTGTAGGATATGGCACCTCATTGGCTTAGAGGAGAGAGGAGCAGTGCAAGTAGAAAGCCATGTTTGTTTTTTACAGACTCGATGCACTGAAACTTTTGAGAGTGCCAGATTAGATCGTCATATTTTTCGTTCTTCTATTATTTTTCTTGTCTTGGTAGCCTAGCTTCCTGTTCATGTCAAACATGGAGGGAGCTGATTTTCAAACGAAAACCAAATTTGTAGAATTCCCCGTGTAAATATTCATCAGATAGAGAGAAAAAATCAATAAATGTCTGTACGTCTAGTACTTTTCAATTAATTTTGGCTTTTATGAAAAAAGTTGTTTTTATATATACGAAGAGAAAACTTTTAATTTTTTTTTCCTGTACAGATAATTTTCAAACAAAAAGAGACTAGATTCATTAGAAAAAAAATCTCATTATGTACCTTGTTTCTTTCTGACCTTCAAAACACAGCAAGATTTAACTTTACAGATATAAATAGTTTTTATAGCCTCTTCAATGCTGGTTCAATAGGCTTTTTCCCCCTTAAGGGGGACCATTAAGGTCAAATTTTCATTTTATTTTCTGGGAATCATTTTTTGAATCTTATATTTCCCTTCACTCACTATGCGATTTCCCTTAAAATAATTATACCAAAGCCGCAGATAGGGGATTATCCATGTAAGCACGGGGTACGTTTGGTATGGTTTCCACCGCACCGGATTTTTCCAGTACGATTTGGTACTGTCTTATTTTATATCTTAAACTCAAAAATATGTATTTACATCACTATGTCCCCCAAAATCATTGTAAACATTATGGATAGTCAAGTCACATCCATTCTAATGTTGTTTTCGCCAATTGCTCAAGTTACTCACGTCTTCTTCTGCTTGAAATCAGGTTAATAGCTTAATACGCAGCGCTTTAGAATTTTTTTTGACTAAGACTGAATAATAAAATGTGGAAGATAATTATCGTATTCCCATTCAACATCGAGGGTTGCTACGCCTACTCCTCGAATCTCCTCCAAAAATGTTAATATTTGGAACTTTCTCCTCTAAATCTCCTCAATTTTGTTTACTCAAGACTTAGTCCCTTAGTTCTTTAAATTTTATTATATTTGGATGTGGATTAATATTCCAAGACCGTATAGTTTGGCCAAAAATCAGGGAGAAGGGTTTGTAATTTAGGGAAAAATCAGGATAATGCATCTGAAGTTTCTAGCAGACACCCTGTCCAAGCACTTTTGGTATTGATTTCTGGCAAAAACAACTCAATACTGAAGTTTCCGAAACGCAATCTAAATCGAATCAATCAAACAACAAATTTTCTTATAATTCAATTTTCAGTGTTATTGCTTCTCCTGCAGTCTTGCGCTTCCCCTAGCTCTTTTTTGCACTCTTTTCCAAGATGTTTTGTCTCCAATACATAAGTATTCAACGAGTCCAGAACACAAAATATCTGTTTGTTTTTTCCAGGAAGGCTACTTTTACAAAAATCCAGCAACACCTCGAGATCTAAGGAAACGAAAAATTTTCACCGAACACGTGAAAGTCCAGGAGCCCAAAACAAAATATGTTTTCTTTTCATTTTATCAGGAATTCCAAAAAAATTCCTCATTGGTGTCGGTCCTACCCGCTTCCTCATACGAGAAAGGCTAAGGGTAAAAGGTTCTTTGAATACGCCCTGAAAATTACCTCTTGTATAAAACTTTTCCAAAAATGAATCTACTAACTAAAACCGCCTAAAACTTGTAACACTTTTCAAAACAAATACCTTAAGTGGAGAAATTTGGCGCAAAATGGCAAAAATCGCCAAATTAAATCCGCGCTAAATTTAATATTTATCTCGCTGCGCCAAACTAATCTATTTTTCGACTGCGTCAAATTAAATCCAAATTTTTGTTTTGTTTTTCGAGCGGTGAATGTTTAATATAAGAAGATGTGATTATTGATTTAGTTTTACGTTTTTAAATCGTTCATACTTCCTTAAATTTACCGAAAATGTTTTAGCTGCACCAAATTAAATCTGCGCCAAATTTTCTATTTTTTTCGTTGCGCCAAATTAAATCTGCGCCAAATTTAGAAAAAATTTGTCCTGCGCCGAATTAAATCCGCGCCAAATTTTCTCCACTTACGGTAGTGCCTCTAAGAGTACGGTTTTCGAGCCTCGGGTGGCATTCATACCCCCGGTTGTTTGAGCTCGTTAAGAAACAACTGGTCTGATCTGTAAAATATACATACTCACAATCAACATCAATGAGGGTGGGGTGCATACGGGTATGTGTGAACCCTAAAGGGGTATATTTTCACGTTGACAAGATGCACTGTAAGGGCCTGCCCTACAAAATGCACTTTAAACCGACGATAAGAAAAGTAAATGAGTACTTTTTCACACTGTAAGGGTATAAAAATTTACTGAAAATGCACTGTAAGGGTATTCTTTTCAGTTGTCGAAATCCTGAACTGCAAGGGTCTGATTTCTGATCGTGAATCTTGGGCCGCGCATAGATATCGTTTTAAAAACAAGACCCCTTCCCGGGGCAAATTGATAGCTTGAGAAGTAACGTAACGTTAATTTCAGGACCTCGTATCTCGCTTTTTGATATCGCTCCCTGCGCTCGTTCAGAATTCCGAAAACCAGCCCAACGAGAAAAAAAGGCCCTGAGATCGGGGTTGGTCTTGGCTAACTTCTTAACTTTGATTATACTATTCTTTAACACGTTCACTGCCAACTATGATTTTACTCGTAGTTTCAGGGTCAAAATACCGAACCAACTTCGAACAGTCATAACTTCTGACTTCTTAAGTTTTTAGTCATTTTTTTCACTTTTATCTAAAAAACGTAAAACTCATAAAACCGGGCATGCACAGGGACAGGAAAGGATTTAATGTTCGACACATGATTGATTAGTTACTGTTAAACGATTCACCTTCGTTCCAAGACAAGCCAGACATGAGCAAGAATATTTCATGAACCAGATTTCAGAATTTCACTTTTTCCTGTCCTTTCCAAAAACCAGGGAAGACGATTGACTAATTAGCGAAAATAATTTCAAATGCTAAATGACAAAAATGACAATAACTATTTCAATGGGAGCATATTTTTTAATAACAACAAAAATAGTACGAATCCTTATCTATAAGGAAAAAAAACAAAAAAACAAGATCTTTGTAATACAAGTCTATTTAAAAAACCCATTTTATGGATATCAATTAAGTTTAAGTACCTTATTATCGATAAAAAATCGGCCCAGATATGGTTGAGATGGTTTCCCGTAATTAAGTCTTTATCGGAGAAAACCTTGTCGTAGTTCTGTTATAAATTCGGGTCGAACTGGGGAAAAAATTATTAAAAAATGTAAATCATTTTATCTGGTTGGACCACAAGATTCTAGCACCCTGCCTAGGGGTCAATGACCGTAAAATTCTTTTCTCTTTCAGCCATGTCCAGATAAATCTTGATTGAATTGAAAATCTTTAAATTAGAATGTACTATAATTTTAGTGCCTATAGACCTTACCTTAAGTTTCCTTACATGGTCTATTCGCAAGGTCGTCTTAAAATTCAAAAAGCAAAAGAGCCTACTAAATTTAGTAAAGTGACAAAATTTGATACCTTATAAAGTGTATTAGTTAGTGTCGGATAAATTCTTGCGGGATTTATTTTGCGAATTTAAGTTGCTTTCGCTAAATAAAATCCAGCAAAATTTTTTGAAGAGCCTGATTCGCAAAAAAATCAATCTCGCAAAATATTCTTGAGTTTTGAAATCGTGAATACGAGGCTGGAAAGATGGACTGAAATACAAAACATAAACGACCTGAAAATGAAATCACGACAAAAGTCATTCTCTTGTTGTATGGCGATGAAATATGTGAAACTAAGCTCAGGAAATTAAACATATCCTGAAACTCTGAAAAAGGATATAAATCTCTCCCTAGATTATTATAAAGCATGTTCCGCCTCGTTTTGAGATTAAATCTGTCTCGAATGCAATATATAATATTGTTTCGTCGGTTGCCATAATTAGATTGAAAAGATGCGAGACGTGCTTAAATTAATCTTGGGGAAGGTTTATTACTGTCTATTCTAATGAACCAAAAACAGAACTGGAAAGGAATTATAAATTCAAAAATCCTAACAAAAATATAAATTAACAATTAATATATTATTTATAATAATAAAAAAACGTATGTAATTCCAAAGACGGCGCCGAGGACTAGAAATAGGTGACGTCAACCGACTTACGGATTGGACAAAGCAACGCCGGAAATTTTTGTGGGACGAAGTATTTTTCTCGCCATAAAAAAAGTTGTATATACTTTTCTGCTTGATATTTACTATTTTTCTCAGTAAAAAAAATTATCCGGAATTGTTTTGTCCGAAAAGGTGCCCAAGTCATAAAACTGTCCGAATCCATGTCCTGGATTTGTACTTGGTAGCTACAAAATTCTAACGCCAAAACATAGTGGGGCCATTACGTACACCTGTAAAGTACCATACCGCACCATTGTGATAGCCTTTCAATGCCGGAACTTAATCTGGATTTAATCAACAACTAAAAACATCGATTTTCCAGTGGGCTACGCATGCCAATGAGAATATTTCTGCATTGTCAGATCGGAGGGACTGGTTGGTTGAAAATCGTTCAAATCTTTATGAACCTGTAAAAGTAATGCATTGGTTTGAATCTCTTTATAAGCAACAAAACTCACATTCAGCAAATGAGTAACTACTGACGTGAAGCAACTAAAAAAAATTCTAAGCTGATTTCTGCAATTTTGACAATAAACAAGACAAAACATCCTTATACAGGTCCCGTATATTACCGTATACCGACTAATTTCTTCCATATACGGTGATATACGGGACCGTATTCCGTAGAATCACGTAGGTAAAATGCGTTAAATTATCATAACAACATAGCATTGTGATTATAATTTGAGCATGCAAGAAAAGATTTGCAACATTTTTATTCACGAAGTGTATTACTGTTAACTTTTGCAGTACCCTTTGTAGGATAGAAATAATAATAAGACCCAATCTTGCTTCTAAACAAAAAAGCGTGTATTCTGTAGAAAGATCACAGTATCCCTTTTTCCTTCTTAATCCTTCAAATACAAATGTTTAATTTACTGGACATATATGAAATTGATGGAATCTATAACATACCTTTCATTCTATAGAATAACACATACGCTTCTGTCTGGTGGTCCTCGTCCTCTACGGGGGAGCGCTGTAAATAGAAAGATACTCTCTCTGAAAAATAAGCCCTTTTACTACGTCTCAGCCACAACTTGCTTTACAAAGATCTATACAAGAACTTTTACGCATTTTGGGTTGGAATCCAAGACTGTGCAAAATACTTTATGAAGGTAAAAATTGCGTGTGAAAAATTAAATTGGCTGAAAAAGTGTCGATACTGACTGATATTAAAAATTGTGGAGGAGGTCATTTCTATTGTAGAGATACGCAAGTTGCGTGTCACTTTAATAGAAATACCCTCCTCCACCGATGTTTACGGAGTTTTTGCCGGCTTGGTTCAAGACTGTTAAAATAAGGTGGTAAGAAGAAAATATGCGCCAGGCTTCACACACTTCAAAACTAAGAAAAATTTTGGTGTTGTAAGCAAAGGTGCATGTAAAAATCATTTTGTTGTAATAAACAACCTCATTAAGCCAATCATTAATTACCAACTCACGCCAACATATAATAATATATAATTACAAAGGATAACTCGATGTGAGAACGTAATAATAACCGAGACTCGCTTTTTAAAAGAGAAAATGATCATAGTGAGTAGACACTGAAAGGATACGCTAGAATGTTAACGTGACAACCGCTTGCTTGCTGGCTTACGAGAAGAAGATTAAGTTTTCGCGGGGATGAAATTTTATGAAAATCACCAGTTTTTCATCAGTTCAGGACGAGAATGTCTCTTGCTGAAAATAAATGTCATACAAGCTGCTTTTTTCAAAGTACAGTTGAACTCATGTAATTCGAATATTCAAGGGGTCTCAAAATTTGTTCAAATTACATGATTATTCGATTTATAGGAGTTCAAGTTCAAGAAAAATTCAGCTAGAGGACCAAAGAATCTGTTCGATTTACAAGATTATTCGAATTAGGGGAGTTCGAATTAAAGGAGCGAATTCTCGCAGGTACTGGCGAATGCTGGCAAATAGTCCATCACTATTAAATCCAAAATCATAAACATCATGTTGAAGTCTTCAAGAAGTCTAAGGTTCATATGTTCCTTGCACAGCCTCTTCGATTCCAAATTAGGAGTGTTGTCAATCTGGGTCCTGCCTGTCTGGAGACATCTACAGAAAGACTTGCAGATAATAATGGGAAACTTTCACTAGCGCTATCATCGGAAGATGTCAAACTAGGTGCCCCTGACTTTCAAGTTCTAAAAATAATCTAACTGTTGTTATAAATTTAATTCAACATGGGTAATTATGGTCGTGCAAGGGGGTAACCATTCCATACAAAGCTTTTCGGATGGAGTAAAGTGCATACCGGATAACTAAAAGAGGAATATCTCAGTCCTCAACTGTAAACACAAACATACCTTTTCGAATGAGGAATCGTTGAAATAAAACCAGGCTTCCTTTTTCTTCGTGAACGCTGTATAATGACCACCAAATAATGCTAGGAGAAAATAGAGGGGTAAAAATAGTCGGAAATATGTAATGGAGTAATATTTCCCAAGATTATTTATTATCAAGATACGCCTCGTTTTCATGTTGTTTTCTATGACAACGACGCCCGAAAGTTAATCAAAAACGACATGAAAACGAGGCAGGGCTTAATATTAAATAATCTCGGGAAATGTCTATTCATTTAAATAAAATTGGTGTGGGAAGTAAAGTAAGATTTTACTGATGGACGCAAATTTTACGCGAAGATATTACATGGATGAACTAGTCAACTAGCCTTTTTCTCTACGAACAAAATCAGATAAATATAAACAGTGATTTACACTAATAAGAAAATAAAAATAAAAGTTTTCCGATCTTTTCCCATGATCCAATATTTCTGGTACAGTATACTCTGGATAGGTGGGACCCTGGATAAGTTGGACTTCATACAAATCCCTATAACAACATTCGCTAAGTTGGACTGCAAGTTTCGATCCCCACACAGAGCATAATAAAACACTTCGGATAACTGGAATTTTCACTAAGTGGGACATTTTTTATTCACGCACTGTATTTTTTTGCTTGGTCTAGAGTGTCCCACTTATCGATAGGATACTGTATTTTCGATATTCCCAATTTTTCTTATTCTCGGAAAACATTGAAGATACCAAAACATTTCCACATATCACACATAGAAACCATCCTACTTACATCCAACATGGTTTACACAACCACACAAATCGTATACTGTCGCATTTTTCAAAGCATCTGCGCATGTGAGCAGATCAACATTCAAATCGGACATCGGGTAATCGATGGGACACGTAATCTTGCTGCCCTGCGTATTTTCGAAATGGAATCTAAAAATAATTGAGCAGAAAAAAGAGGTACGGTTATTTTAGTGATTTTGAGCATATTGACAATGAGACGTCATGCTCAATATGATTAGGGTAGTTTAGACTGTACATAGAGATTTTGAACCAATTTATTTCGAAATATTGGTAATTAATAGCTGTCGTATGTATATAAGTGCCACA
>JAUBWS010059711.1:0-15822 GCA_032270445.1 Darlingtonia californica | reverse complement strand
TTTATCTTGATAATGGTCTAATGTAGACCGAAACATGTCGATAAAAATAATTATCTTATTTCTTAAGATCATAAAATACTGTACTGTAACTACATACCCAAATAAACTTTTGAAAATGTAAATTTTTGTTTGGAGATAATTGCTCTTCATTAGACGTTGCTGTATGAAGCTTTCCTACAATGGATTGAATTGCGGTGTTGCACATAAAAGCCAAGAGCTAGAACTCAAACCGTTTGTAATTGGTAATTGATATATCAAAATTTGCTCTAAATGGTCTCAGAATGGCTTGGAGTATAGTAAGAAGGGTACCTCACAATTTAATTGATAAATACAAGGAAAAAGGAAATGACAATACATAATAAGGAAGCTAAATACGCTGAGCTTGAACTTTCAAGCTTGAATGAGAGTGTTTTGACATCTCAAAACCACCATTTAAATTCTTTATCCATGATTATTTTCAAATAAAGAGTGTGTTCACATCACATTATCTCATGAACACTTTTATTGAATTTACTTACATGTTGCTATATATAATTATATATAGAAAAGCCTTGTAGGAAGTCACTTTTATCAGGTCTGTTGTTTCGTGTGCTGTTCGGGAACGCAAAATCTGGTCCATCATATATATGACATAACTTTGTTTGTCATTTTGAAAAAGCACTCATTGAAATCAGTATATACTTTAATACATTGGCTACTAATTGCCAAGGTAGACACATAAATTAAATTTTTACCTCTGTAATGCCTCTCAGCAATTTTATATACATGCTGAAGTAAAGTCAAATTTTCTTGAGGGATTTCAGCATTTCCTTTAGTATATACCCCTGTAATTTTGATTTTGGTGGAGTTGAACACACAGGATGTTTTGTTGATTAATGACTTTTTAAGCAGTTTACTGTAGATATGAACAAGTGGGAGAGAACCTTAGTGTTTGTTAAAAAAATATTTTGCATATTCCACTACAAACATGAAAACTCGCTAAATTTTACGAGCATTTTTGAGTTTTGTGCCCATAACATTATTTTTCTAACCAAAATGATTATATATATATAACGTTTTCTTTTATGGAGTGACACTTTCTCATAAGATTTGACTCATACGTTCGGCCATCACACCGTTACGAGTGAGATGATTTCAACACCTGCATTGTGTTTGTACTTAGCTCCAGTTTCGAATCATATGAGAAAGTGTCACTCCATAAAAGAAAATTTTCAATATATATATATATATAGTCTTTAACAAGTTTTTAAAAACTTTGATGAGTTTTATTTCCCAAGAATTTTCAACAATGTGTCTAGATACCCAGCAGCTGGGTAACAAAACTTTAAATCTAGATGCCCGGCAGTCAAAATGCGTATATATGCGCTAAATGCGTCGGGAAAAAAATTGAGGTTAAAGGAAAAACGAAATCGGGAATTTATCTGAAGTGGCAAAGGCAAAGACATAAGCGAATTGGTAATTCTGACCAGCAAAGGCTAGCCAAGAAACCGAGTTTCTTTATTTCTTTATATAAAAGGAACCCAAGCCCTAACCCGTCCCAAAAAACGAGTGAACAGTATTTGGCTAAAAGGTGTGACGGGCTCGACTTAGCCCTTTGAGAGTGTTTTTAGTATCATTTGAAAGAAAAACAGAAACAAAAAGAAAAAAAATTAAAAATAAAAAAAGGATAGAAAAAAAATGTCCAGACCAGGGCTCGAACCTTCCGGAACTTCCTACCCACAGATTCCAAGCCGTAGTCGCTACCACTGACTGGTCCACCGGTGCTGCCAAAGTATCGTAAATTTTTAATATTTATCACGTGAGCTATTATTTACAATATATGGTGTATATAAACGTCAATTCCAAAATATAACTACCAGGTATTTAGTTTTTTTAAGTCAGGAGTAACTCCACATGACAGGACTGCAGGAGCGGGGATGGAACCAGTGACCTCTTGCACATTAATATGCCTACCTATCTGCGCCACCGCTCCACTTAAAATGAAAACTAAAAATTATTAGTACAATCAGTATATATTTGGTATAAGTCAAGAATTTAGTACAGAAATACTTTTCCTTATGCAAATCTTTCCTTCAAAACACAGCCAATAAGAAGTACCTGGTACTCACCAAATTTGCTGAAAAAAGACCATAATAACTAGTAATAACTACCCTATAAGTATTGACGAGTATTTATCAAATTTTTTTTATAAAAAATGACCCTAGGTCTAGCGCCCTAAGGTAGATTCCAGTATGGGTAAGGGCTTTTGTTTTTCAGTTATTGAATATTGGAAGCCCAGTCAAAGAGTTCAAATCAAAGAAATTTTCCTATGATGTGGCCGAGGGTTGCATATTTTCTCCTCATACATAACTCTATCAAAAGAAGAATCAACTCTCACTTAAAAGAACACTACAAAGGCATGTCCTCATTTTCTTCCTTGCCACCTGTCATAATTCATCTTTACCAGTGGTTTAAAAACAATCTGATTATTAAAGAAGAAGAACAAACTTACGAACTAGCCGCTTTTCCAACAATGGTTTAGAAACGGGAAAATGCAACCCGAAACGGGATTATCGTAAAATCTTGTATCAGGAAAACTCACGCAAATCGGGAAATTTAGCCTGTGTTCACACTATGGCAAACGGTAAACACGGCATTAAGACTATTCTAAAGATTCCCAAAATGTTGAATATTCCCGGCACACAACAAGTGGTTAAAAGAACGAGAAACCACAGGCTGTTTGACTATACTCTATGAGTATGACTCATACGTGAGAAAAAAACCATTTTGTCAGACTAAAGTGACAAAAAATTTCGGGAGGTAACAAAAAATTTTGTCCGACGAAATATTGGTCGAACAAAATATTCTATCAGATGAAATTTTTTTTGTCCAAATAAGACCTTTACTTTGCATTGAAACATTGAATAGTCACATAAAATTTCGTTGTTGAATGTCATGAAACGTTTTGGTTGAGTGAGCGGTTCAAATTGTGGCAATTTCAACGAGATGTCCGAAACTAGTATAAACATTGTGCACAGCCTGAGTGTTTTTACCAGTCTTACAAGGAAAGTGACCGAATGAATCATGACGGACAAAAGTGACGAAATTTTGCGCCAATGACATTTTACTCCTTTCCAGGTGTCGTTCGCTGCCATGCGCAATTCCCACCACGATTTGATACGTATTTTTCCACTATACGTGGGTTTTTTTGTCTATTGTTCATTTGCATTTTGTTTATATTATTTTCTTTTGTGGAGCTAAAGTCCTTTAGAGCACCTTGGAGCTCCACTGCCCATGCACCAGAGGGAGCAGTTCCCGGTCAAGAAATAGAAATCTCCGGCACACAATAGTGGTTAAATTGTCTGAAGAATGATGAAAAATGATGAATGTTCAGCTTTAGTTGCTCATTAGCATGTTTTGTGGTGATCCATACAACTGAATAAATACTTTAAAATCAAAAGTCATTACACGGCTTTCTTTTTTCAATTCTCAAAATATATTCCTAATTATATGTACAACACGTGCATGATATAAAACTTTATCTACATCTAATTCGGGTAATAGAAAATTTCTATGATCGTGGTTGGTGATGAAAAGTACGCAAAAAATCTATCAAAACGCTATGATTGCAAGAGGCCACGGCAAGATAGGGCAGTATGATGGGGTATCAATGTTTTACAAAATGAAATATTCTTATAAAAATTGAATACCTATTCTGCAAAAAAAGCGACTTATATGTTGCTTGCCGACTAAGTCATGAAAAAATATAGATGAAATTTGACATTAACATTTTGTTGATTAAGAAAGTGTTTTCAAGTATTTTACAGGAAGAAATTTTTTCGGTTCAGCTCCACCGCTGAAATTTTCGTATTTCGCATCAAGAATTACCTGACACTTAGACCTTTTTTTCCTTGCCTCGCAAGCTTGCTCTCTAAAGGCACGGGCGGAAAAATCTTTATTCTCCTAACCGTGTTTACAGCGAGCGTGCGGTTAAGGGATGAAGCGGAACTGAATATCAGCAGCCTGTTCCATTCGTAAACAAAACAAACGCGTTTGCATGAAAACGAGGTAAACAAAACCAATCACCTCCGGAGGTGGTTTGTTTTGTTTGATTTTTTTCCGCTTCACTTACGTTTTTTTGATTGTCATATTCGTTTTGCCTCGTTTCTGCGTAAACGCATTTGTTTTGTTTGAACGGAACGGGCTGCAGGATTCATTAAGCGTCAACGTTCACGGAGTTAACAAATTACAAGAACAAGAAAAACTGGTCAAAAACTTTAACAAAATGCTTTCATTTCAAAATGTTATCGACCAGTGGTACAAGATTTCAACATCTTTTTGATTCACTCGGTAAAGTATTTGACAACTTTATAATGCACCGATGGGTAAGATCCGTGGCTTCATCTTTATTCAAGAGATGCCGATACCAGCGATAACTGACTAGCAGTGAACGACCTTGTTGAAAGCAGTCCACTAGACGGAAATTCGTCGTCACTCAAGCCTGACTCGTCCCCAGATCCTCCTCCACTGATACTGAGGTCGTAAGCAGCCAGGCCTTTCTCGCGTTCACTGGAAAACGAAAAGTAAGTGAAATGGTGAATATTTTTGAATTTTATAGAATAACGAAAGCAGGGGTAAAAAGTGGCTATTCAATAAATTTGGCCGAAAAAATATTTGATAGAGGATAAAGAAAAATCTGAAAGTCCTGATGTCAGCAGAAAATCCCCAAAAATGCCAATATTTAACCATTCAAATGGTTCAAACCTGATAAATAACCCTATTTCAAACGAACCCATTTTTCTTATCTCCTTTTTTAAATACTCTATGTAATGGAAAAATCATACGCATTCTAAATTCAAAATGTCCAAAAGTTTCACATTTAAAAAAGGGGACCATTGATAATTATCCCCTTATTTCGAAAAAAGGGTCTACATTTCAGGCTTTTATATAGTCCAGTCGTATTAAGTTTTGACCTGGAAAAAAATCATGCCAAGCTGAAATTTGGCACAATGCTTCAGTTTAATGAGTAGATCGACCGAAAAAAGCACCATTAAAATCTCATTGAGGAATTTTGCGATAATATTTTTAAAACTGTAAACATAGGGATATTCGGCTCATTGGAAAAATAATTTTTATTCTGGTAATCATTATTTATAAGGCATGTAAAAAAAACATGATCTGGCTAGAAGTTACAGTCGTATTTTTTCTAAACTTGTTGCAAATCAGCAAATCGTTAGAATAACTTATTGCAGTGTAACAATGCAATGAAATCTGCTCTTTTAGAATCCCTGATTTAATTTAAAGGTACCAAGCAAGATAATATCTCCAAATCTATTTGAGTTTTACACATTTTGTAATGACGCTGCACATACACCTAGAAACGTATTTCCTTTGGGAGAAGAACCATTTGTAAATAATGGATGCATGAAATATAAAACTTATTATTTATTTCAAGAATTAGAATTTTTACCAGAAGCGTTTCGAACTAACCGTTTATTACCAGACCTATGCTAAATTTTCAATGGTGATGAGAATTCGGTAAGCTTCTGCTAAACCTCGTACGTAAAATACGTTAGCAAATCATTAAAACAGGTTTTTCAAATAACGCACAAGCGAGAGTGTCAACAAACAATAGTTGTTGTATAGCCGTTTCCTGATATTATTTTTTGTCTTTCTCAACCTCGTTTTCATGAAAATATCTATAGTAGTAAAGTCCTAAGGGATGTAAAAAGACTAATCACATGTGACTTGGTTTTAATAACATATACTTTTATATATTTTCACGAAAGTTTATGCCTATAAAATTTTGAGTAAGTAAAACTCAGGCGAAATCCTCCTAAATCTGCTTTCGCGAAAGTTTTTTTCAATGATTTTCATTTTTTTCGGGCTAATTAGCGGAAACTTACACTTTAAAGTCCGCAAAATCTGCTGCAAAAGTTGACAAACGCGAAAGTTTTTGTCAAAACATTTG
Organism: Darlingtonia californica; assembly: GCA_032270445.1. NCBI lineage: Eukaryota > Viridiplantae > Streptophyta > Magnoliopsida > Ericales > Sarraceniaceae > Darlingtonia > Darlingtonia californica. The sequence goes on along the minus strand of JAUBWS010059711.1, from coordinate 9,872 downwards.
CGTTTTTTTTGACGCGCGAAAGTTTCTGCCCCTAAAAGTAGTTTTTGAAAACGAGGCGGAGTCGGACAAAATATAAACTCGGGAAACACCTTTTGATACTAGGTAAAAATAAACTTACCATCGTGCGCAAGCAGGTTTGTGTGCTGTCCGCCTTGGTTTCTTTCGTCCAGAGATGAAACGTTCGATACGAGTGGGCGGTAACCGTCCGTGATCCTACAAAACAAATTAATACGGTATACCCGATAAATGGAAGTCTAGATAACTAGGACTTCATAAGAGACTATACAATAACATTCGCCAAAAAGGACCGCAACTTTTTGTCTCTTCATGGAGTATAATTGCAAGAAATCCTTCGTATACATTAGTTTAGGTATAAACCCACTTCCTATTCCTGCATAAAATTGGAAAGGAAGACGAATTTTCGTTTTGTTGCGATAGCAATAATTTGAGAAAGGAGGTGACGTCAGCAATCCTGACTATTGCTACATGGGGCATTTTCTATGCATTAATTGTATATGTGACGGTATATATATTTGGTCTTTCTTACCGCAATCATACTCCATCCGCTGGCAAAATCACTAAAAAACGTCTGCAGAGGGGTGCATTTGTATTTAAGTGACACGCAATTTTCAGTCGCTTAAATAGAAATGACCTCCTCCTCAGAAGTTTTTTTATGATTTTGAGAGGTAAACAAGTAAACTAAGGTTAACTTTATGCCCCATTTTCCCGTAGACCGTCACACATTTTGACTTTGTCCCTTGAGTGTCCCACCTTTATCGAGAGTCTGTACCAATTTCTTGAAAGGAGCTTTGGATAAAAAGCATGCGGAAATTATATACGTTACCTTTAGTCGTTCGTATGCATCACCAACAATACTAATGAAGGTACTCAGTATCAGGTATATAAACAACGAAATGAAGATGTACAAATAGATCTTGCTGAAAGCCCAAATCGTAATATTTCGTGACGGCATATTTGCAAACGTCGGGTACATGTCGTCACCGTTGACCAAGGAATATAAGCATTCAGCTGTTGTCAAGAATGTACTGAACTAAACGAGGTTAAGAAAAAATAGATGGATTATATTCATTTTTCTTTTTATTGGAACATAGGCGTACAGTTCAAGAAAAATACCATCCTAAGTGGCTTTATGGTAGGCACCTGCAATACAATGCTTCTTTCTATCTGACATTTTCATTGGTTTTTTTTCGATCACGTGAGCGGCAGCTATTTTTCTGTAGCGACCGACGTGAGCCTATTTACTTGTCTCTGATAGGTTAGGACAAGTTGTCGTTTTGAAACGCGACGTCGCACGAACGCCAAACGACGTCAAAACGTGTTTTGCTGGCTGGGCAGATACTAAATGGCTTATGAGCCTAACCATCCGGGCGCCTTGGTTATTGCATGGACGTCACAGACGCGGTCGCTATTCTCCCGTAGCGCCCGGATATCCAGTTCATAAGCCATTACAAGTCCCTGAGGCAGTTTGATGTAAGTCTCTACGGACGGTTGAATGGATCTTGTATCAAAACGCACAAATGTCCTCGATTCCCCGTAACATCGTGTTTGTAAGTTCTTGTGTCCCTCGTAACGTAGGATACTGGATTTATTGATTAAACTCCCGACACGATAGCAACGTGGGTCGGGTAGCACAGTTGATAGTGCAGCGGTCTAGATAGGTAATCGGAAGTTTGAGAGTCTCACCCAAGTCCACAGTTTGGCTTGGCAGTCCAGTCATATTGTGGTCTGACCTTTCTGGGGCTTTGAATGTGGCCAAAAAACAAAAATATCGTAAAATTCAACTTAAACCAATTACATCACGGCATTTTTGGGTCGGTGCAGCTACGTGGGAAGATGGGGGTGGGTACTTATGCTACTGTATGAACTCATTTTAATGACTTAGGAGGAATTTTTGAAATGCTAAAAAAGGATTAATAGAAGTCAAGTTTTTAAATGCTTTTTCACCGAGAGAAACATTGTCCAAAATTGTTTTGTGCGATCTAAGCACAGACCTCCTCCACAGGTGTTTTTTTTCACGATTTTGCAGACTGGGATGAAGGTACCTTTAACCTACCTTTTCGTGATACGCTCCCAACACAATCCATCCGCAGAAGGTGAAACCAAAGAAGATGAACATGGCACAAAACATGAAACGTAATAAACTAGGAGCAGCAGCACGGAGTGTGATCAGCAACGTCTATAAAGAAATCACCGTAGAACTCATGTAATTCTAACTCCTAAATACGTAAAATCACCTGTAATCGAACAAATGTTTTGGTCCTTTTAGAGTCTGGAAGCTATGCTAAAAACCCTATGATTCGAAAAATACTGTGATTCGAAGAAGTTTAGGCCCCTAGAGGATTCGAACTACATCATTTCTACTGTACATCAGGACTTAAATAATTGAAAATTTGCGTGCACCATTTTTCGTGTTAATTTACGCTACCATGTACGTGATTGACTTCGAGAGTGTTTATCTTGCGCTTGAGGACCATTACAGTTTTCCGTAGTAAAGTCTGTAAACAATGATTGAATAAACGAGTCATCTAGACATAATTACCTCGATTTTTCATACAAATTTAAGAGACTTTACTATGGAAAACTTTGATGGTCCTCGACCGCAAGATAAACTGTATGCCTCAGAAACTTCACTATGAATCTGAGAGGATTGTTTAGGTGTGAATTCATCTCTTGGAATTCTTTTTCGTGAAAAATATTTTTTCGACATCTCAAAATGATTTTGCGTGTTAATTTTTTAGTGCACGTCAAATAGCTTTTGCTACAAGAGCGTGCACGCAATTTTTCAAGCCCTGAATACAGCTATACGTTGAAGGAATTAAAGCTCACATGAACAAAAAAGTTTTCAAAAAACTTCGTGGTTTCCAGTTTCTTCCATAAAAATGTATATAATTCCCATCTAAAAGTAACTCAATTCTGTTCATCAGCAAAATCCAATACCCACGAGACTCTTTTGCACGAGCGCGATACTTACGTTGTTCGGCCATTAAATTCATGGTTCGGCAAAGGGGAAATTCGATGTACCTAAGGCTGGACTTAAACGATTGTTTGTTTGCCGTCATCCGACCAACTCTACTTGAAAGGGCCCGACTGAAAAACTTTTATTACTCAAAGTTCGACCGAATATTTTTTTATTATTCAACAATATAAATAAGCGTTAGTTCTCACAAATAACATGAAAATTGCGACCAAAAAAAAGTTTTTCCCGACCGACCGACCGTACTTTTTTTCTTTAGAGTCGGGTGACGGCAAACCAACAATCATTTAAGTACAGCCTAATCTAAAAAAAATAGTACTCACGTTGTATTCTTTGAAATATGCGAAAAAGCGTAGAAGTCCAACCCAAACCAGGATGACACCAACTCCGAGAAAAACGCTTGTCACATTGTAATAAGAGATTCCCTGTAAACAGAAAAGAAAAACTACAATGCCTCACCGGGGACATGACGAGTGACATATCACTAAAAATAACTATGAACACAATAGAACACATTCCCCAACCCATGTGAGACAAACTCCTATAGTTCAAAAAATCAGCTAGCTAGGAAACCTATCTCTCATTTTTCCCTTTCTTCTTTCTTTTTTCTAACTTTTATATTTTTTGGGCGTCAAAGTATTATTAAAAAGTTGCGTGCTTGGTTTTGGAGTGGGTAGAGAAAGAGAGAAATCTAACTGAGTCTCTGAGCTAAGAAGTATCTAAATCGAAAAAATTTTCCGTTCCATTAAAGTCCAGAAGTTAAGCCAAAACTCAGACAATTGAGGTAATACAAACAAATTTTTAGGCCTCTAGAGGATTCAAATTACTGTAGCTCCTTACTTAATACCTTATTATTTTTATTTGTTAATAGATTTGAACAAAAAAAATCTTACTTCCGTTTATTCTAGTGCGGAATTAGACAGGCTAGCCCGCCACCACTCCCAAAAGAATGAGAGAACAAGATTCACAGAAACTGGGCCACCTCAATATCATCAATAACGTGCTAAAGGGGCTGTCATAAGTATGGGAAAATGGAGCTTGGTCATTTTTACCGCGATCGTACTCCCCCCACTGGAAAAATCACTAAAAACGTCTGCGGAGGAAAGCATTTTTTTAGACGTTCTTTTCATGATTTTGAGAGATAAACAAGTAAATTATACTAGTTAGCTTTTCCCTTAGACCCTCACATATTTTCACTTGCTCCCGTCAGAGTCCCACTTAGCGAGAGTATATTTTAAACCCTTCTTTATGAACTGATTTGCGTCAAATTAAAAATTATTGACAAAATAAATTATCTACATTTTACCCGTTTGTCCACATAGATCTTGTAAATTGACCCTGTTATTGATAACAAATCACTTAAAGCTATGACTGGAAACCACTTGTTGATGAGTTCCACTAGATCCCATTTGGTCAATTTCTCATGCCTGTATTCCTCAAAATATTGTTCAGCTGCCTGAAATAACAATCAGCGCTACACATCACTCATTTGCTACCTTAAGCGTAGTAATTTTCGCGTGTACAAATTTTAACGAACTTCGCGAATATTGGTCAAATTCACGAATTTCAATACACGCAAAATATAGATTTTATCAAAATTGACCCAAATTAGCGTAATTTCGGTCGAAAAGCTCTCGAACTCAGAAAAATTTATACACGTGAAATGCAAATTCTTTTGACTCGCGAAAATTAACATACGTGAAAATTAGTACGCTTAAGATAATCCTTTTAAAAATATCACCGTAAAGCGACTAAAGTCTACGAGGTGTAAAATAAAATGCATGGTCGAACTAAAGCGGTATGTGGTTTACGTTAACTAAATGATTTTGGATACAATATGACAGGTTTGATGCCTCAAGTTAAATTATGTTTATACAAGAGAAATACGCACGTCTCTACACACGCCTGACGTCTTTGAGGTAAGCAATAAAACGCATGTCATAGTTGTCAACAGAACGATCCAGTCCCGTAAATGGCACGCGTCTTTCAGAGAGCTCAAAAAGTGCAATTACCCGTATGCGGAGAAATCTATGCTACTTAGGCAGTCTCGAATGTAAGTGGTACGTAAAAAAAAAACAAGGTTACAGTAAACTCTTGATAAGTGAGACCTCGGCTAATGGGACTTTCAATAAAAACATTCGATTAAATGGGGCCACGTTAAACTCGGAATTTTGCTATTAAGTAGAACAGATTTTTTCGGTCCCTTGAGAGTCTCTCTTATCGAGAGTATACTATAGATAAATACCTGAGCTAATATGACTGATTTGATGACAGAACGCAAGCAGAGTATTAAGGAGATAGTACAAAGTGTGATGACCAACGCATCAAATGATATCAAAATATCCTGTATTGTACCATCTTCATCTTGAAAAGAATAAGAAAAATCGGTGATATAAACCATCCCTAGAAATCAGTAAACCGAGGACTTATATAACGATGAAAATTTGTACACGTCATCCATATACCTAGTGTACATCGAGTTAAAGCGCTGAGCTTACAGGGTCGCCATAATTTCCGCAAGACTGAATTATCATAGATCCTTTCAGGGTTAGCGTTACCATCGTGTTTAGGAGAATGAAAGTTGAACTTTCGACACAAATCATGTGAACTTTTATAATGATGATATTCCCAAATGAAAAAGTATCATAATAGCGTTAAGTACAGTGTGCTATCGATTTATTACATATTTTGAAGGTGCTTAATTGCGTATGTGCAGTAGTTTTCATTTTAAATTACAGTAAAACACATGTAATTCGAACTCTTAAAATTCGTAAAACCACCTAAATCGTAAAATGTGTTTCGTCCCTTCAGAGTCTGGAAGCTATGCAAAAATCCTATAAAATCATGTAATTCGATATTTTTAGATCCCCAGATGATTCGAATTACATGAGTTCTATTGTATTGCCTTTTGTCGATGGACCAGCTGATAGCGCGAAAAGGCTCAAAACTGTCTATTGGATGGACTACCAAAGTCCCAGTAATCGGGAGATTACTGTAGATACCTGTTTTCATAGTATAATTATGGTCCATGCAGTTTTGTAAGAGTTTTTCTTTTATCTTTAACTTAATTCTCAAACGGCCGTCATGTTGCTCGTTGTTTATATTAATCTATAATAAAGAGAGAGACAAGACTGTAATTAACATTGGCCCATTGACTATGGGCCGATCTTAAAACGCATCAGTTCAGCGTCAAAATTATTAAATTAGGAGTTTACTATAATGGCAGACCGTTACTGGATCTGCAAATTAATGAATCATTTCGAGTAAGCTTTCAAACGCTCTCAATTTTCCGGATTTTAAGCTGGAGAGTCTTCTTGAAATTGTTCTTAATTATAGCAGAAACAGATTGAAATCATTGAATCTATTAAATTTTCTTAAGAAAATAGCCTTTTGAAGCCTTCAAGTATTCTTAACAGGTTCTAGACTTTTGTCATTTGAAGCCTTTACGTTCTGATAAGGTATATTGTTCTTATAAAAAAACGTAACATTAAGGCAACATTCAAAAAGCAAAATTTATATGATTTACACATTCCAAACCCCCCCCCCCCCTCCCTCTCGTGATTTTCAGATGTATTTTTAAGAGAGCTGAAATTGAATTATGAATTTATCAAAACTAGAATTTAAATTCAAATAATGATAATAATAAAACAAACAAAACTTACTGTAACATTTAGAGACATGCATTCTGGTTTGTGGCCAAGTATAACTGCATTCAAGTATACTCCATTCAAACGAAATTTCAATTGAATCCGTACAACTCTGCAAAAAAATGATATAACATTTAGTGACAAGCTTTCCAAAATTCTTTTCCAAATCCTGGACATTCTACGACTATGTTTGGAGCTTTTTCAGGATTTTTCAAGTAAACCCCAGGTTTTTCCAGCATTGAAGGAACAACAGCGAAATTACAAAAACGTTATTTTCGAACCAAAAAAGTTGTAAGTTGCCCTGTATATGGTTTATCATAATTCCCTGCCCCTCTGTACATATTTAAATTTTTTTTGAAGGATCGCTTGAACTATCACTTGCTGACTAGATTCTGGACATGTTTGGATTGCTTCTAGGTCACTATCCAAGGGTGCAAGACTTAAAATTTATGTTGTGTGGCAGAATTAAGACCAATTGAAATTCTTGTGCAAACGTGACAGCCTAAGCATAAGCAGCCTTTGCCACTCAAGGGTTTTTCATTATCAAAGACAGTATGTTTTAGTTGACAAATTTATATTTAGGGAAGCCAGATATTATGATACAAATTGTCAATCCAAGTATTTACCTGCTGAAATAATTTTCATCATTTAACATCTCTGAAAAGTTTGAAGCCTTTGTCATCTCTTGACAAACTATAAAGAAAGTTTCAATTTCAGTCATTCAAATGCATACTCAAAATGATTGAAACATTTGCCAGTTTAAAGATATCAAATTAATAGAGAAAAACAAGTTTTTAAAAATGAAGCAGAAGCTTTTCGTTAAAACAACATCATCAGTGCTATATGTTACATACTCAAAATGTTATCACTTTGTTTAAAAAGAACCAATTGTAAAGAGATAAGAGTAATGTACTTTTTGGAAAAATTTCGAGCCTTGCTACACCCTCTGAGCACTACGCAACAGCATCATGTAATGATTTCTTTGGAGAAATTTCAACTCCCTCCCCTCTCGGTGCGTTACCTAACAGTTGAATATTCTCTTAGTAGCACAAAAAGCTACAAGGTAAAACATTGATGAATGATATTTTGAAGAAATTTCGAGTTGATAAGAAATTAATTTCTGCAAGTACGTATGTCCCTTTGGCAACTTTTATCAAAGTCATTAATTGCCAAACTTGTAATGTGTGCTTTGCTAAGAATAAAAACTAAATGCTGCTTTTTCAGGATAAAGTAGCACTTTTCATTATCCATCTATTGAAGTTTTCCTGCAAAATCTATTAGGTTTAAATGTCAGGTCACAGAATTTAGAGTACTGTATGTAGTTATGAGTTAAACTTTTAACTACAAATCCTCAAAACGTGGTCCGATATCAAGAAAATAAACCAGCACCTGTTTTCAAGTGCAAAAAATGACATAGGATAATAACACATCCCTCTCCTTACAGATGTTTGCTGACTTATGATCAAACCAACTCTAAAACTTACTTGTCATAGGGGCATCATGGTAATCAATAACCTTTGAAGTTTCATTTTCAAACTTATATATGACTTCACATAAGATGACAGGTTGAGGTGGTTCGGAAGTGTACCAATAACGCCCAATTGGAGTATCAGTTATGTTGTGGTACTGTAAAATAGAAAGCTTGATAATATTTATAACAGAATAATTTCTTTAGTTTACACACATTGAACTTCCCCTGGCCATCAAAATTGGGCTTTCATGTACTTTTCTCAAATTCTTGAAATATCTGTTGGATTCGTTTCAGCAGTTTAATTCAATTTGAATCATGATTTATAGTAATAATCCTTATTATAAAGGCTTCAGCATTATGGGGTGTCAAGCGAGTTACGGCCTGTCCTAAAAAGTGCAAAAGCGAAAGTGCGTGTTGCAAACCTCTTCCACGCATATTTGTAAATTCTTTCAATGTTCAAAATTTGAACATTCTGATAGGGAATAATGTCAAGAAACTTTTGAAAAACCTTTATTATGCCGCCATTTTGATGACGCCATAGATTAAATAAATTCTTAATAACTCAATGTTCCACGGTGTAATTCATTTTAAATTTACACAAAGGTGTAGTCATTCAAGAAGTTTCAAATAAATTGATAAAATTTCAAATTTTTCGATGATGTCAGCAAAAATCATGAAAATTCGTTTTTTCCCAAATAACCCTGACAAATCAAAAAAAATTCGATTTTATTAATTAAACATCTGAGTTTTTCTCTAAGCGTTTTTTTTAAATGGGAAAAGCAGTTGACCTGAGCCTCGAATTTCTTAGCAAAATGCCTGAATATTAAACTTTTATACCCCTCTATTTTCTTCCTTTTTTCATTTAGAGTGGTTCAGTCTATGAATAAGTTGTTTTCTGATAATCTTGCGAATATGAACTGTAACACAATAGTAAAATTTGCTCAAATCATAATTTTGGCAGAACTTTTAGAAAAAACAAATGTCTCTAAAAAATTGGTTGAATCTTAAACGTTTTGGGGATTTTCTTACAATTTTCTTAAGATTTCGAGGTTTTTGAAGCTCATTTTCTTATAAAAAAGATGATGTGTGTATATTTCAAAGATCAAAGATGTGTTAAATGTTATGTGTACGGAAGCCATATGCCAGGCTTTTTCTTCCTGTCCAGGCCTATTGATACCAAAATACAAATCGTGTTTGTTAAAAAACACAGGATTATACGTATCTCAAAACAATTGAGATTAAAAAAATTGTGACATGAATCACAAATCCAGCTCATCTTGAAGCATATGCAACCACCACATGCCTGCAGTTTTCATATACCAAGGTAAGAGGGTACTAAGTAAGTAGGTCGGAAAGGATTCGTTTCGGTAACAGCTGAACAACAAGGGAGTCTATCTCCTTTTCAATTGCGCTAGACCAGGGAGATATATTGTTGAGGCAGAGCGCAACACCTGTCATTAGCTCCTGACAACTTACCGCACACGTCAGATGACGTTCACTATGCTACTCATGTGATGAGTGGACGAGGGTCAAACTCAAACCAGGAACCTTTCGATTGCAAAGTGAGCGCCCTACACTACTATGAGCTAATGCGTGCTTCCCGGACACAAGAACAATTTCATAAACACATCATGAACGCATAAACGTATAAACGCATCATGAACGCGTAAAAAATAAATGCGTTCTTTATGCATTCGTCAAGAACGCATCATGAAGGCATACATAACAAATGCGTTCTTCATGCGTTCGTCAAGAACGC
>JAUBWS010059700.1:2413-14026 GCA_032270445.1 Darlingtonia californica | reverse complement strand
TTGATATTTGTGGCCGACCACAACAGCAAAAAATTGGGCTTACAAATTTATTAATCATATAGTAATAGGATACTCCCAGTGAATAATTTACCCCTTGTGCGGTGTTTTATCCTAGATTGATTTTTCAAAACGATGTGTGTAAAAACTATTTACTTGGTTTGAATAACTTGTTTTAGGCAACAAAATATCTCGGGAGGATTCCTATGAATAAATTACCCCATGTGTGTTGTTGACGCTTGTTCTTGATTGATATTTTCAAAACGATGTGTGTAAGATGGCCTTGACAGCTTGCTCTAGGCAAAAAGTGTCGGGCTTCCTTCTTATGGACGGTAGGGAAGGGGTAGATTATGACAGAAATGGCACCCTAAAATTCCTTTGGAAATTATTATTCAAACCCGAAACAAAGGGAATGTAACATTCCTTTAACATATGTGTGGAGAGGAAAACCCCCAATGAAAGTGATGCGTTCTTTTCAATACTTTTCCACGCATATGTTGGGTCAAATGTTAACTTGAATGTTTGCTTGGCTTTGCAGCGAAACTAGATAGCTGCATAAAGTGTAACACGAAACTTTGGCAATTGTCGCTCTCCAAAGGCGGCATGTAATTGATGTTATTTTCATCTTTTTGGATGTTACTATACAAACATCTCTTGTAAAAATATAATCATGTCATTTCAGTATCTTCGACGTAAAAAATCCCCATAATTTTTGACCTAGAGACGCCGAATGATGCAAATTTGACAAAAAGACCACTATGTTTTTGTAGGGCTTTAATTTCTTAAGTGATGACAGTTTTGCCCAAATTGACCATCAGCGGTTTAGAAACGTAGAGAGGGATTTCTGCAAATTCCAAATGTTACTTCGCGAAAAAGCGAAGGGTCATAAATGGTCACCACAACAAAGTAGCGCGTATTTTGTTGGGCTTTTTCAGAAATATTCTGTTCACCCTATGTTGAGGATATGGACTTACACGAAAAATATCATGACCCCTGGATTTCCAACAATGATAAATCAACCCCCTGTATTATTTCTATTTTTGCATTGAGAAAAACTTAGAAATCCTTTTTTTTGTCAATTTTTACCGGTGAGACCCCCTGGACGTCCGATATCCTCAACATAGGGTATACAGTTTTTTCTGGAAAAGTCCATTGCGTACGTAAATGTACAGATCTAACTTAGAACCCTTAAAAAAGATGCTGGTCAAATTATTTAGAAATTTTTGGCACCTTGTCAAGCTTCCTCCAAAACGTCTTGTTACGAAATTTTATTGAATTCGTTGAGTTTTGTAAAAAAAGCTTTTGAAACCCTTTTTATAAACATCGGTTGGATTCTTCTGTACCAATTTCTTAAGATCGGCTTTGCAAAAAGGTTAAGTTTATTTGTGACGGTCTATGGGAAAAGGGGGCTTTGTCATTTTTACCGCGATCATACTCCACCCACTGGCAAAATCACTAAAAACGTCTGCGGAGGAGGTCATTTCTAAATAAAATTTCACTCTTCCGCAGACGTTTTTTCGTGATTTTGAGAGGTAAACAAGTAAATTATGGTTGGCTTTAAGTCCCCTTTTTACATAGACCGTCACATTTGGTCAAACTCTCTCCTAAGGTTAGTATGAAGGTGAAATAAGAGATTGTGTATTTGTAGACATTAATCCTTACTTTGTCATACTTAATCCGAGTACCTTGTAAAGTACAATGACACACAGTTGTATAATGATTTTTCCAGACTCGTTTGACACGTCACCGCTAAAGAGAAGTTTTTACTAAACCCTAGCGGGAGAGGGTATACAAACGCGCTTTTTTCTTGTACCTACATATATTTAAGTGTCTTGTGTATTGACGTAAAAAATCAATTTTTTTCTTCTAATTTGATTTAGATGAATCAAACGTTGTAATCCCATTTTTCCCATTTACATTATAAGGGACCCCGATTGATATTTAATTAGTCAATTATCTATTTGATGGGTTGACAATTATGAGCGAAGTGATCCCCGAAGCGATCTGTATCTCTTATCTTTATGTACAATGAATAAAAACCAATTTTGATTTGCTCACCCTTGTCACTGCGTCGCCACGACAGCTGGGTTACAGCTGCGTTCTTTGTAGCCCAGTGGTTAAGTCGCGGATCTTAGGCTTCTATTCTCACTTTTGCCGCGCGAAACTGAATACAATTAAGATCGACATTGATTTATACGCCGTTTCGAACTAAATTAAATATTACATGAGCATGTTTCGGACAGATTCAAACGCTTGCTTTCGATTTCCAGATTTTAGGTTACAGTGTTTGAATTTATTTTTATTCGGCATGGCAAAAATTAAGGAGTCTAATTCAATAATTAACTCTTGCCGTCTCAATCGGCGAATTCTGTTGCAATTTTTGATTTAGGTTGATCTCAAATCAAAGCCATGCATTAGACGCCGTTCTGTTTGCCGGACTCAATTGACTTAGATTTTTTTGGCGCCTAATCTAGGCCTTAGACCTGTGATGATGTTCTCCGTGGTGAAAACTGTTTATTGCTATCAATTCGATAGGTTAAATTGTAGGTGTTTCCAGAAATGCAGGACACTCATCGATAACATCTCTAATTTAGAATTGAAAGGGTTATTCTGGGTTAATATCAGTTCTTATCTAATCAAATTAAAACCCAGATTAAAATCAGTTTACATCATTGAAAGTCAAATATAACGCTGAATTTATATTACCTTATTCTTAGATACGTTTGAGAAACAGCAATTCTTGAAAGTTTTATTCGTTAAAATTTTTTCTCTGAACGTTTTTCAAGTCATTTTGGAAAACAATTAAAACCCCTCTTTTAAAATCATTTTTAACCAAAGAGGATTGTTTGAGAAAATTTATGCCACGAAATCTTTTCAATTTCTGTATTTTTGAAAGTGTTTATCCAAAATAATTACAGTTTTTTTAGCTCATGAAAGTATTTCTCGCGAACGTTTCTCCGAATTAAAGAATTGTTTTTTCTTCCCGTTCAGGTCACCTGTGCCAATGTGGAACAGCGAGCGGATTCTGTGCATTTCAAGAGCTGGCAGAGTTCATTGCAGGTTTTTTGAATTCTTCCACGCCTGCTGCTAAAGATGAAGGTATTTATCTGATTCCTTTATCGGATTATTGTTTGGAGTAATTCTAATGTGCAACCGTATTAAGCAGCTCAATGTCATTTCTCTAAAATCTACTCAGTTAATGAATCGTAGCTTATCACTGAGAGGAGCTTTTCACAATGCCATTTTGATTTTAATACGTCTAAGAAGGTATGATGTTTGTACTGTGAAACACACCCAGACATGCAGAGATTTAAATGCCTTTCGGTATTTTTCCTTCTCATCCCAATCTATTTTGATACGTGTTCGTCGCGTGAATGCCCTCTTCGAATAAACTTCTTTGGATTATTAGCATGAGAGTGAAAGGAAAATGACATTGTCTTTTTTTAATTGGCCACTCAGTTGCGCTATCCATCTACTTCCATATGAAAACTCCTTGTGGTACATCATTGAATGTAACATGAACGTTCAGTATGGCAACATCGCTGCATTTTATTTTAGCTGGCTTAAGACGTCATTTTAACGTCGTTTTGAAAGCCCATAGGATCATGGGAAGATCAGGGCATTTTATTCCTGAAATATCAGAGAAAAATTTTTTAAAAAAGGAAAAACTTTGTGAATCGGAGAAAAATCAAGGAAATTCTTTCTCTTGTTATATAAAAGCTGACCAAGACAAATTTAAAAGGCTGCTTTAACTCCCCGAATTAGATATGCTGTTATTTTACCATCAATTGAAGTCAACTTTGCCTTTGTGTTGTCAGGGAGGTTAAGCAAATCAAAATCTACGACGTACCGGCAGTCGAAGTTAGACACTGATCGATTGTGCTGCTGAAAGTTGCTTGGTATTCTAATTTCCAGAACGGCTGCGCAACGTTTTACGTTGTAGATTTTGGTTTGCTTAACCTCGCTGTTATTTCTTAATCGACGTTCTTGAAGCCAGGTTAACTGTACAGCTTATTTTGGGAGTCTCGTTTCTTTTTAATTCGTTTAAAAAAATCGGGGAAACTTTTCCGAAAGTCAGGCCATTATCGGGGAAATATCAGGGTATTTGTCTCAATGCGTTTGGTAGAAACCTTGAACGTTGAAACCATGTCTTGCTGGGATTTGAAGTAAAAAAAATAACTGTTGGTTTATTGAAAAAGCAGTAGGAGGGAGCTTCGATAATTGCTGAACAATTTTCTTTAATGACAGGATGGCGAATTATTGAATTGGCCGCTGCTTCAACTCTCATACAAATTCTTCCACATGTACCCGACCATTGTAAGCAAGCACTGCGCTGCTGGACAGAGAGAGCTGCACAAGAACAACGTTGCATACCAGAACCTTTACAAGAACAATTAAGTAACTTAATTCAATGACATTTTATTTGTCGATGGAGAGAGTGGTTGATGATAAAGCCTAGTTGTTTGTTACAGAATCTGATTTCTCATACACGAGGTTTGACAAAAAAGGGTCAATGCCCATTTGACCTACATACCTAATTATAAGAGATAGATTTAAACCTAAATGTATTTACTGTACTTTATATATTTCTCTATTTTTTATTGTATCATACTAAAAAGTCCTTTTGCAGTTTTTTTTTTATATCAAGATTAAAGAAAAAAGCATTATTTATACGTTAAACATATATAGAATGACTTTTAATTTCTGTTACAAGGATAATGCACTTTTATTTATTATAAGAACAATTGGGCTGAGGTTTCGCCGTGACAACAAATGCCTTCTTATATTACGTGGATTGCAGTATGTTTTGTGATCTTGGCATATTCGCGAAAATAAAAACCGCAAATTTTTTTGTTTGTTTCAAAACGCGAAAATAAAAACCCGTGAAACCTTTTTTACCTTTAGGTAAACGATATGAGAGTAAGAACATCTCAATCGTCCTTGTTCTTATAAAAAATGAAAATGTAGTATAATTGCATCATGTAATTTACATGTAATCGAGCTTTAATAGCTACATAAACTTTAATTATTAAAAGTTGGAGTTGGTCGATGTAAGAGTTTTGTTTGATATTATAGGCGGTAAGACTAGTTGTTTTGCATTGAATAAATCTAGGGCATGAATAATCTAAAAAGCATGAAATTTTTTAAGTGCGACTAGAAATCAATAAGGACTATTAACTCTGATGCAAACTCTTTCCCTATTATCAAAATCAATAGTTTCAAATCTGTTCAGATTAACTTCAAGAAAAGTGCTATGACTAAACATTACTTAAGGATGTTGGTTCTCTGTTATTCTTACAAAAAGTTTATAGGAGCGTGAAAGCTACAGCAATGTTCATGAGATACGTATTCATATAGTTCTATATTCCTTTCGAAAACATTGACTCCTGTTCAAGCTCAAAGTTCAAAATATGTTCATTTGATGTTACATTTTGGATGTCAAAAAGTTATTATATAACGCTTCAATCGGATCGGATGGTTTAAGATCTTTGTGTATATACTTAAGTGAAGATTTCAACTACTTCACGTGTGATTAGTGATTTTAATATCATGTCTTGGAGAGTGAGACTTGTCTTATAGGGGAGACACTTGTTTTCTTATAGTATTGTGTATTGAAAACAAGATTTTTGTGATGGTGTTGTAAAGAGAGAAAGAAGACTTAATTTTATTTGCCCGCCGTTTTATCAGATTTGATTTATAATGCTTTTACGTTCCCCTTCATTTCATATTCAAATTAAAAAAGGGAAATTTAGAGGTCTTTCTTAAAAGTTGTTGTTTTTGTATTGAGGTTTTTTTATGTATAGCGAGCTCAATGAGGGGAAAGGAAACGAGATACATCCTAACTGGTTTCAAACGAAAATCAAGTATGTTTGGTGATGGTGAGTCTGCTGCTGGATATTCAAAATGTCTGGACAACAAAGCTTGAATGTTTGTGGCAAATTCTGAGCTCTTTTCTAACTTAAGGTTGTCCAGATAGGCCAACTATCACTGAAGTAGATTTGATTCTTAGCTAACTTATTGGTTAGATGATGACTGGTCTAGTACGGTCACATGGAATTTTTTTCTTCTTTTGTTGTCAAATATATTATTTTTACATCTCATTCTTCATAGTTAGTACATACGTTGGTAACTAAAGAATTAGTGTTAAAATAATGTTAGATAAAACCCTGCTGTTGCAATTTGGTGTGTTTTCCTGAGCTTTGGGTCTGGTATTTCTTACAGTCTTGATAATATTGTTACAGAAGGTTTTGTCTTGAAGAAATCTATTTCGTCCTCCAAAGTCTAAAATGTCTGATATTTACTTCTATACCACTTGTCAAATGCAGACGCAGGAGTTAATATTAAGGATTTCAGACTTTCAGCAAACGAAACAAATGCACGCTTAAAGGAGAATTTATTAAGTGTAATGTCGTAATCATTAAGAGAACAAATCGTGATCACTGTAGAAAGCCAATTTGTTTCTGTAATTCTTTCTCTTCCGTTTTCTTTTGAAATGAATCGTTCTTATTCAAAACAAAATCGTCCTGATGCATCAAGATCTTGCCTGATGCTTTTGCTCTCTACGCTTCGTCTAATGTTCGTTGTTGTTGTCATTGAATAGAATTTATTGACAGCTAATTTATAGTAAAAGAGATGAGAGCGATCTTATATATCATTAATAGAAAAGAATGAAAGAAAAGTGGATTCCTGTGTTGAAAAAGGATGTAGATTGCAGAATCGCATTGTATGCATTTTTGTCATATTTTGTAAGAGGTATGTTGTTGTATAGTAACTTCTACTTCTGGGTTAGCATGTCATCAAAGAATTTGTTGGCGATTGTTTGACGGAACATACAGATTTTGGTGATATGAATATAACATGTTTTTTAGGTATTGTTCGGTAGCTACTGTGAACTATGATTAAGCCTTCTGAGATAAGTTTTGATGATAATGTTGTTGTTTTCTGTTTGAGAGCTTTGAATCTTTCTATTGCATATTTTTTTTATTTTGATGCTTTGAAGGAGACAAAACAAATTTGACCGACTAAAATACTCATTAATGTAATTTCGTCCTTTTTAATGTGTTTATAAGTAAAAACTGTTTTGGCATATGTGCGATATGCAATATAAGTGATTTTCTTATCTCTGATTCGATCCTTAATGTGTTAGTGAGGCTGTCAAGAAGAAAGATGGGATGATTTTCGACAATGAAGTAGATTTCATTTAGCATTTGCATTATATTTGGTACTTACAAAAATGAATGGTAGCTTATTACTTGTGCACAATACAGAGATATGAAAGCTGTTTTCTTATTCTGCACTCGCGCTATCATTGCATCTTAACTGTTCTGTTTTGGTTGTTTTGCGTTTGTAATAGTACACTCCTTTTGTAGGAACCAGATGATTTCAGCTCCAGCTATAATGTTCTTATTTTTTCGCTCGATGTGAGTGTCATTTGCTCTTAAAGACTTGATTATTTACCCAAGCAAGCCTCTCAGCTCTAGCCTGTACCAGATCGCCACACCGGTACGGAAAATTTGATTTCCCGCAAGAGTCAGGTACAGGCTTCTTCAGTTCTTCATGAATTGTTATCAATGAGGGTCCTGCCTTCCTGGAAACACCTTTCTAGAGAAAGCGAAAAGCGAAACATTTTGCGGTAATCAAAGATTGATTGGAATCTGATTTATCGCATGCTGAGTTTTAGGTCTATTAATGTTGTATTAAATAAGATATTCTATTAACAATCATTTTACTTTGCCCTCGGTGAACTGAATTGAGCCTCTGCGTGTTCTTAGGTTGTTCTCATATCATATATGAATCCGATCTTGATGTTCTTATATAGTTTGTTCTTACAAAAAATAGTGTACTTGATCTCAAGTAGCTCTCGTAGGAAATTTATTCGGTTGTTCTTAGTTTTTGGTACGCTTAATAGGTTGTTCTTTTTTTTGCAATCTGATCTAGACTATTCTATAGTCTAAGTTGATAACTCAAAGTTAAAAATAACTCGCAACGGGAGTTGAAAACTTATAAAGTTCTCACAAAATGTGTTCTTACAAAAAAGAGTGTACTTGACGATGAATGTTTTCTTATGATATCGAGTGGTCCTGGTAGGACATTAACTTATTATGAGATTGAGTCAATTGCTCCATTAGAATTTGTAAATAAAAGCTAGAGGGCCACTCTTTTCAATCTCTATTTGTTTGTGTTGATTTCTTCTGTCTATATATTATATCACTTTTATTCATGTTTGTTTGCCTACTGGGGTAATAGTAGGGGTTGGCGAATTTTGAAACCTCTGTGTTTGCATTTTAGTTCAAAGTGTTAAGTTCACAAACGATTAATTTTTGTCGCTCCCCTAATATCAAAGCGCACACATTACATATTCGTTAATCTAGTTGTATTGTTGTGCAAAAGACTTAATGGATAGTTCATTCAAACACGACATTGATGTAATTTCTGACATCCCTGTTTTTACTTAACAGAATGAAGGACTTCAGAGTTTAGGTGACGGTTTTTAACAAAATTTCGATAGAAAAGTTGTTTAATAGATGTAAATTATTGATAGGTTAACTTACAGAAACGGAAAAAGGATAACAATTTAGAATGGAATGTGGAAATTATTAATAGATTTTTTGAAATAGCAGTTAATTATGGTAGGTGATAATGGATATGCCAGACCAGCGACATGTTGGATATTTATGTCCAGTTTGTGTTGTGAGATTTCCGTACTGTGAAAAATTAGCTGAACATTGGTCGAAATTTCATTGTAAGTTCAAGGATGAACTTCGAACATATCCATCGCTTGCATCCGCCGCGAGAAGAAACAGAGAGGAGAAAAATTACAGACTGATTTCCACAGCATCGTCAGTTACATCGCAAGAATCGAGAAAGAAAGTATTTGGTCCAGCGCCACCTCCCAACTTCAACAATGCGAAAAGAAAGGTAAGATCGGTGTAGTAGGGTTTGCGTTATCGGAAAAATTATAACCCGATATTGATTCCGATTCCCCCCCCCCCCTCCCCCCGGACATGCATTTCCAAGAAACTGAAATCGAAAATGGCGCGACGGGTTGCAAAAACATATCTTTGCCAAATATGCAAAAGATATTTCATCTTTAGTGCCAATATGTTAATGTTATCAGATTCTGCTTTGACTCAAAGATGTTTTAGTGGGTAATTATAGCTTTGTGTGTATTTTAATAGATTTATGTCTCTTTCAGCTATTAGACTAGCACCCAACCAACAACAGAAACATCACCAAGAAGAGGACTGATTTCTTCCTCCAGTTTATTCCTAAGTTCTGCCAAACTATACAGGTCATCGCTTGTCATGTATCTATTTATATTAGAAACCAGTTTTTATTATTTTATCATGGTGTTGCTGACTTAGGAATAGATTGCTATGTTTAAGGTGGCCCCCCGGCAGGGAGGAAAGTTACATATTTTAGTTTATGTCTACAATAACTTCTAATGTGGTAAAATTTCATATTCATTATTGTCATTATTTTTCCATAGACTGTGAAAAGTGTGAATTGCCTTCAAGTTGTAGCTTTCTACAGGTTCTCACTGTATAACGATAATACAAGTTTTCGGAAAGTAATAATTAACTGTTCTCCATCCAGGTGTTCCGATAAAAGCAGAGGTAATCATTACCGTTTTATAAGAGTTTATTAGAGAGAAAATCTGTTTTTTCGTCATAACTTTTTCTGCCTTCATTTGTTTTTGATGAAATTTATATACATATTTTAAGTTGTATTTTGCCATTGCTAACATTTCCTTTTAAAGTTTAAAAAAATTTATAACAATAGAAGTTGAAAAAAAGTGAAAAATGTGTTTTAATCTCTAAGAAACTCTTATAAAAATGCTTTGTTTACCTCTGCTTGTTTGTAATAAAAGTAACAGCATAGAGCGCAAAACAGACTTTATGAAAACTTGTATTGTCATTTGCAGCGCAACATGCAGTGAAAAGTGAAATACTCATCTGCTGGGCTTGGGTAAAAATTTTGACCACAAAAAAAGTTAGGTTGTGAATTGTGTGTGAATTTTTTGATAAATAGCCTAACTGAGACCATAGATAAAACATACAATTTAAGGAAAAAACAACCAAAATACAAGTTGCACAAAGAATCATATAGAAAATCATTTTATAATACTGTAAACCTAGGTATTACAGGAATAACTTTTTCACAACACAGAGGCATAATGATAATTGAAAAAGGCATTCAGATTTCATACTTTGATGGACATTAAGGTTTGTACCTTAACGTGTTAGGCCATAACATGGACAGTTTTCGCCTGTACAAAATTTTTTTTCCAGAATGGTGGTTTAAGTATGCTCTAACCTATGTCTTCAGCATACTTTATTTAGAAACACAATTTCAAACCAAATTAACCATCTTAAAACAATTTTAGGGTAGAGAAACAAGAGATATGGTGTAATTTCATTTGTTATCACCCCCACATCTGAGAATGACATTTTCAAATGATAATTTTTTCAAGATTTCTTGGTGAAATCCTCTTCCAAGCCACCCAGAGCTTATATGCCAAATTTCAAATCATTTGGATTCCTTTTTCAAATTTAAAAACATTTTTCTATATCTGGTGTTTCGTACAATTTGAGCATACTGTACGAAACACCAACACCATGCAATATCTTACAGGACCCTTAAGTGAAAAAGTTGAATTTCCTTATAATAAAACATATATAAAATGAATTCCAGACATAGTAGTGAAAGTTGAATAAAATGATGCGTCATGGCAGCATGATCAATGTTTTGTACGGTCTTTTGTCGTCAATTTCCAATTTAGGAGAAAAAGACGTCAAGCAAAACAGCATAATCAGCAAAATTGTTGCAGAAGCTAATGAGATGAAAAACACCTACAACAGGGAAATCAAAAAACCTAAATTATCATATGACTGGCCTTAGTACCAATCAGCTACAAGGGCTTGAAAATGTTTTGTACGGTGTGTTTTTTTTAATCGGTGGTTTGGCTGGAATATAGCCTATAGCACACTTAAGAACACTTACTCCTTGGAACTTGATTTTGATTATTTCTTGACAACATCAAATGTTAAAATAAAAGGTTTTATGCAGATAGTTAGTTCAAAATCAAGTCTTCAATGTTCAACAGTATTAAAATTGGTCAAGATTTTGCCGTACAAAACACCTTTCAGTTCCTTTAGGGTGAATAGTAGGAACTTTTTTGTAAAAACTATATACTATGAAAATAGTTTTCCATAGAATGTTAAGACAACTTCTAAACTGCATTGCAGCCAGTCTTGACTTTGTGCATGGTTCTGTTGGGTGTTGTTTAGTGTACATTTTTATTTGACCCATAAGGATTTTCAATAGTGCAAACACATAGAACCATGCCAATACCTCGTTTGTTGCAGTCTTGTCCAGTGTATGAAAATATTTAATCATCACACTGAGCAGCATGGTACTTAGTTTGGTGCTGGTATAATTGGTTTCAACCCTTTCTGGCAAATTATGATAGCAACTCAATACGGACCCTATGTTCTACATACATACCAAAATTATGTTTTTTATTCTGTGCTATTTAGTGCTATTTAGTGCAAATCTGATACTGCTCAGGATGCTGTTTGGTGCTGTAAGGTATATGTATTGCTAAAAATCTAA
>JAUBWS010059689.1:0-15826 GCA_032270445.1 Darlingtonia californica | reverse complement strand
TTAACAAAGCGTGCAAAACATCCGAATACGGGTCCCATATATTACCGTATACGCGCTAATTTCTTCCATATATGGAAACGCTCTAAAACCCTACTTACACAGATCCAAGATTTACGTGTAACATTTTGACATTTTGGATGGAATGTTGAATGTTTTTAGTTTCTTATGAAGATCGTCCAACAATATCCAATTCTTTTCAACATGTCATTGATGTGAATGTTGAATATAACTAGGCCTTAACTACAGTTGCCTGAATGCCGTCAAAAATTTAACAACGGTATATCGGCACCGCACACTTACCGGATAGTATTGGCATGTATTGGAAAAACAGCATGTCAAAGGCGTGATAAGAGATTGGAATAGAACTGTACACAACGTAATGGTTGTTATGCAAATCCCTCAACAAATTATTGATAAACGGCCAGGCTTCTCCTTCACTGAGCCCAAACAAACCTTTTGATTTCAATTTGATCTACAATGAAACAGCACAGGAAGATATTTTCAACTTCATCATAACCCCAAACAAAAGCAATCGAAGAGAGCCTAAAGTTTAGAATTCTGATTATCGGAAAACTGAATTCCGTCAATGTTTCTCCAGATTTTGAAGTTTTTCTGTGTGAACTACAAATATTACAATTCAAAAAAATACAAGCACAATGAAAGCAAGAATGACTTGAGTATTAACCCAGGGTAGCCACATCTGTTCTTCACGTTATCCATGAGGGTCCTTCCTTCCTAGAAACACCACATCACACCACACGACATTGTCAAAGAACGATCAAATAAGGGAAGTTCAAATAAGAACAGGAACCAAAGTACAATATTCACGCTTACAGTAGCTGAGGTATCAGTTTCTTGTTTTACATGTTTGATTTCGTGATCCAAGAATCTTTCTGCCAGTGCCTGCACAATTGGTGTCAACTGTTCGGGAGCGTTTTCGATCTATAAAAGAAAAGGACAAATGCCGCAAAGGTAGTAAGAATGTTCGCCCATTGATGTTTTTTAACTCCTCCACGACGTGAATGCGTCAATTAACTACTCTGTTTTGTTCAAAATATCCAACTTTATATATTCATATTTTAGAATGGGAAGTTTTTATTTAAGCTTAACTATTGCCCGATTAAGATTAAGGTTTTGCTTATGACTTACGAGAAAGGATCAAACTTAAGTGTTCGTAATTTACTTATGGCAAGAAATGGGAAAATTACTGTGAGAGGTTTCCAAGGAGTTTGACATTTTACGTCGATCTAAAATTGTATACTATGTCCTTCTGAAAGCATTAAAGACACTTACCTAAACTGAAAACCATAATCAATAAATTTCTTACGTGTATGTGGAAGAAGCTAGTAGAAATCGATACAATTGGATATGGTACAGGGTTAACAATCTTCCTAAAAATCAACACCGGATCGTCAGCTCTCCAATGGCTCATCAAAGTGGCAGCAATCAGCTAAAAAATTCAAGAATAATAAATGAAAGAATGACTTGATTTTTGACCCAGAACGACCTCCTCAGTTCTTAATGAATGGTTTTTGATGAGAGTCCTGCCTTCCTGGAAATAATAACTCAGAGCACGATGCAGAATTAACAGAGAATAGCAAATTTACCTACGGTTACCTGTAGAAACTTCCAGAGAGAGGCAGGACCCTCGTTCATAACAATGATGAGCTGAATAGGCCGTTCAGGTAAATGGTAGTTTTATTAACTTAAGCAGTGAGAAAATTGCAAGAAAGCAGCCTTACAGATACGGTCATTATAACGTATGTTACATGCAAGCAAGCAAGTACTACTACAATGTTTAACAGCTTTCCATGCCGGTATATAGCGTCATTTCAAGGTTTTTTCAGCTAGTCTCAAGAAAATAAATCAGCTTTTTAACACTGGAATATTCAAGGACTTTCTTAAAACTTGTGACAGGATAACTAGCGACCATTTCGAGGGGGCATGGATCTACCCAGAGGTCCAGGACCATAAAGGCATTAATAATGTACACTTACACAAATAAACATCAGGCGTACTCAAAAGATTAAATGGCACGAACAGAGGCTTTAGCTAAGAAATTAAATTGGGTTTGATTCTAGTATTCTGAACTGTGGTTGACAAGATAATGATAAGGGTATATATGTTAGCAATTTCACACGCGTTCTCCTATTCTCATTGCAGATCTCACCATACGCTGAGCTTAGTGAGGGCCCGCGCAGCGCGATCGTTAAGGTCTGCGATCAGACACGCGTTCTCCATAAATACCATGCAATAAAAGCAATAAGCCCTACCCTCCAGCCACGTTTATAATATCTGTTTATGATTGAACTGTATAATTTCATAACAGCTATGGTGCTTGTACCGTTGTCGTGAGTTCCGAGAGGCCTCCCGTACATTTTGAATTCAGTGCATTCCTCAGTTTTAACCATCTCTGATTCTATGCCATCCTTCCAACATTCACGAATGGATTTACGTATATCCTTCAACTGTTGTTGATCTAGAATAACACAATTTCCATTTACAAGAAAAACCTTTATGATTCATTTCAAGCAGAAAATGGCTTAAAAATATGGAATTGCTAAGGAACTGGTTGGGCTGAAATGTAAGAAACAAAAGGAGGTCATTTAAGAAATAGTTAGAATTCTAGTTTTTGAAATAAAATCTTTTCGCGATAATTTTTTTTTGTTTTTTGTAGAAAACAGGTGTCGATAGCAAGCAACTATGGGAAAAACTAAACTAATCAACTGAAAAACTATGAAAAATGTTTTCTGAGAAAAATGATTACTGTAGAACTCATAATGACCAAAATCAAACAAATTCAAAGCCTCGAATTTATGACGTAGATCCTGTAAATCGAAAATCATGTTAATCAAAGAAATTCGTGACGGTCTTTGGGAAAAAGGGACACAAAGCCAACCATAATTTACTTGTTTACCTCTCAAAATCATGAAAAAATGTCTGTGGAGGAGTGCATTTCTATTTAAGCGACACGCAATTTGACAGGGTTCAGACAAACATTAAAGAAAAAATTTACCTGACTTTCCCTGACTTAACAAAAATTAAGGCGATTTTCCCTGACATCAATCAAAATTTTGAGCACTTTTCCCTGACTTAATCCCTAGAACGTCCCACATAAAAACAGAACGTTTTCTTATTACTTAGTCATCCTTTCTTACGTATTTAGATCTGTAAAATGAAATTGGAATAGTTAAATAACAGCCTGATATTTCGTTAAATTACCTGAAAACAAAAACTACAGGGGGAACAACTAAAAAAATTCCCCGACTTTTCCCTAAATTTTTTTGAATTTTTTTTTTTCCCCCGACTTTCCCTGACCATTTCAAAAAAGCCTTATTTTCCAGGTTTTTCCAGGTCTATCTGAACCCAGATTAGAGTGTCGCTTAAATAGAAATGCACTCCTCCACGGATGTTTTTTAGTGTTTTTGCCAGCGGGTGGAGTATGATCATGGTATTGACCAAGCCCCCTTTTCCCATAGACCGTCACATTTTTAGGTCTTTATAACATTCAAAATACGCGAATTCTACTGTATTTTCCTTTCCAAAATTTTTGTCCGAAGATTTAAAAGGAAAGAAAACTGCAACATTAACTGGTGACTTACTTGCGTAGAAGCAGACAAGACGTGATGGACCTTTCGGTAAGATAAAGGATATTTTACCAGGTAGTCGAGGGATAAACTCCACTCCCGCCATCTTTATTAAATCACCAATTCCCAAACCTGAAAAAAAAGTTAAAAAAATAAATAAAAAAAAAAGATGAGTTAAAATCTAAAAGATTTTAATAATTTAGTTTGAAAGAGCACCTTTACAATTTTTAATAATCTTTAAAACTCATATTTAAGAACAAGACTACTGCTACTCTAGTAGGAGAGTTTAAAAATGTCTATGACCATATTTCAAAACAGTGCCATACTAAGTTTCTCTTATTCCACAAACAAGGAAACTTTTCAAGCATTTAAGCAAGTCTAGTTGCGGCTTGAAAGGCTACTTATAAAGAAATTAAATGATTCCATCAAGCCCCGAATAGAAGGGGTGTAGTTATATAAGTGGCTGGCTGAAATTTTCTTTAAAGATGATTAGGGGGATGAGAAAACGCTGGGTGGAAAAATTTCAAAACACTACTATTTAAAATATTAAAGAAAACGCTTTAAAACTATGCTTGTTTGCTTACGGTCTGCCGCCCACAAATAAGCCTGCATAGTAATCACACAACAAATAATATGAAAACCAAAACCAAAGTTAGACTAAATTCTTCTTGGTACTCGAATAATGTAACCCGCATAAGTCGGGAAGAGACAACACAGATGAATCTATATGCCACGTAACAAAGTTATAAATCTCATTCGGTAAAAATCAAATTATTACGTCATCATTTTAATGTATTAACCAAAGATGTTAAGGGCCACTAGATCGGGTTTTACTGTAACATGAAGGCGTGACTAGAATGTGGATCCGTTGTAGAGTAGCTAATAAGCTCACGAGCTCAGGACTCACGGGTTGAGTTTGACACAGCCACGAAGCTCTCATTAGTCAAAATTAGCCACTCACAAATGATGACTTAATTTCAAACGGGTCCCTGTAGCCGTTTCCAGGAAGGCAGGACTCCCATTGTTTGTAATTAAAGAAGGCACAGAAGAGGTCATCCTAGTATAATACCCTTGGGGAAAACAAACTATCAAACTATCGTAAAACCAACAATCTAAAGTATAAAAATTGATTGTAAATGTAAAGAAGAATTCGTATTCCAAACAAATCTATAATACCTTTCACAGAGACATCCTCATGAAGCTACACAGACGGTCATCATTCATTCTGGAAAGAAAAAAGACAAAACATTTTTATTTCATTTTATTTTTAACATATATCATGATCATCTTATAATAACATGTCAGTTTATGGTGTATTTTTCCTCCCTCCTCAAATCGCATTGCTTTCATAAAAGTTATCAAACTTATACAGAGAAATAGGTTTTCTGAAAGCAAAACACTACAAAACCACGAATAGCATAACGATTGCAAATTTTTAAACCATAAATTAGAGGTAAAGAGCCTGATTGATTGAACAGCGGTCTTAAGACATCGCTTTTAGAAAGGTAGCTTGATTTTTATAAAAAGAAAGTAGAATTCATTATGTTCTTGAGCCAATTAAGTATGGATTATTCGGAGATTTTTTTATACTTGCAAGCTACAGAACAATAATTTGAGATCTTAAGCGGTGTCCATACATCCAGATTGCGTACATCCTAGTGACAAAAATATTGTCAATATATGACCAGAAATATCTTTTGTGGCTTCTACTTTACTAGAGTACTTCAATCTATCTTTGTTTAGAGTTCACAATCAGGTAAATTGTACAATTTGAATTATACGTATCTTGAATATAAAATTCAAGCTCTACTCTTTGGACCACTTACGAATAAAGGTTTAAATTTTCCGTAAAGCCAAGTTCTTTCATTTGATATACACTCAAATCGTTGTAAGACTTTTTCAATCCTAAGGAGCTTGAGGCTCGATATGAAAAATGGCGTACCTTTTAGAAAAAGCACCATCATCTTAAGAAAAACAAACACGTTTATACTTCAAATCCAAACATCCTTTGTTGAATTCTTGTACTACTCATATGAAGATGTTCTTAATAACGTTTACCCAGTCATTACATACCCACCATGGAGTAATGTGCCTACGTTTTATACTCAAACCGAAAAAAAAAACAGCGAGGATATTCTGAGACTCAAAAAATTAATCAATATGCTTTCTCATCGATTTAGTATTCCTTTTTATCTTGGTTTTCTTAAATAAAAGTGAAACCTCACAGTTCATACGAACACGACCACCGTATTACGGCAGGTGAACAGTTTGCAAAAGAGCTCAACCAAAAGATTCATATTAAGGCAAATGTTTTAATAAGTAAAGAAATAAAAATGTGTTTTGTTGATTACTTTTTGATACAGTGTTTAATGAAAAAATGATGAATGGGACAAGATAGTAAAAATCTATTAATAACAATTAGTCGAGTTTGGTTTAAACGTTTGTTTATGAAAACAAACTACATATGAAGAAAATCGTTGTCATTATTATCATAATTCTCATTTTGGGTTACGGAGCGTTTCCACTAATGTGGACCTTTAATAAATGTAGAGCGAAAAAGTAAACATGTTCAGAACACTTTTCTTCAAAATAAAAAGGAAGTGCGATACGTGAACTATAGCCCTCCCCATAATTTTGCCAGGAACAACCTAACAACAACTTAAGAGCATTAAGTATGTGCGGAAGTAATTTTTAAGGCTTTAGTCCCGCAAAAATAAATTCCGCAAACAAATCGAAACATCGTTTATCCGCAAAAGTTTATTGCGCAAATTGTTTGCATCTGCAAAATAATTTCCACAAATCTCGAAGAAAAGTAGTTTTCCGCAAAACTATTATTCGATTTCCAAGTGTAAAGTATATCCTTAGAAAAAAGAAAAAAAAAGCAGTAACTGACAATTTTTTCGAGACAGACTTTAGTTATTCAAATAGTTACAATAACCATGCCACATGAGGGTGATTTTTGTTTAGCTATTTACAATTGTTTGAGTACTATGAACGTTAATGTGAACAAAGGTTAATACTAAAGACATCTGTCAGAAAAAAACCTTTTAACCGGTATAATAATAACGAAGTTACTCACGGTCTTTGATAATTGATTCAAGGTATCCTACCCAAATGTCCATAATTGAACATACTCCTGAAACTGGTACAGCGACGAACTCTCCGTTGACAAGTACATGTGTAAACTACTATTATCTACTCGTCTGAAATGTAAAATTAACATAGTTATGATTTTGGAAATACATGGACGACTGAGCTCATCCAAATACCAGGTCAAAATTCTTAATAATGTCTTTCCAACAACAGTTTATTAGCTTATACACCAAAGAAAATTGTAAAAGGGTTTGACTGCATTTTCCAAACATGGTGGATGCAACATTTCACTAATGTTTGGTTGATTTTAGTTTCATCTACTTTATATTCTTAATTTTCCGTGACTTTTGACTGTTTTTGCTAAGATTAGAACATACATGTATATGACATTGCATGAAATGGGAATTGCAGCGTTCAAACATTTTGCGTGAATTTAAAGAGTTTCTAGGAGAAAAGTCAACAAATTTCAAGGAGATATTACTGATTTATCCTGATTTTTCCTGATCAAAGTTCTAATTTCCTGATTCTCCTGTTCCTAAATCAACCAACCCTGATAAAATTAATAACCGAGTCATCGACTTTCGTGAAGGAAACCTAGGTATTCTTGAGCCTGATTGACACTAGTGAAGTAGACGTAAAGCAGACGCAATAGAAAAAAGACAATAGAAACTGAATAAGAATGAAGCAAGATATCAAGAAAAGCCTGGTTCACATTTATTTGCATTTTCCGTCGTAAATGCCTGAAAAACAATAGAAATTAAATACTAATGTCTTGCGTCCACGTTTGCTTCACTTCTATTCAATTTCTATTGTTCCGAAAAACTTCCGGAGTGAGCAGACAGACGCAGGCGCAAACAAGTGCGAATCAGGCTTTAAGAACACAACAAAAATTGTTCCCAAATCAAAACTGAATCTAGCTTTTCATGATTTTCATATTTTAACACTTATTGCAACTTGGTGCATTTTCATGGACATTTCTATGGCAACATAACCTGTAATAAATGTCTTAAATGACTTATCACATGAGACTTGGCCGCTACATCCTTTCTAGTGCTGAACAAAACACTTCACTCGAAAAACATATATTCCACAATAGAAGAGTCCCACCCTCAGCATCCGCATTGAAGTGATTTGTCTTTCAACTACAGGAATTGGGTAACAAATTAAAAGATGATTGTATATAAAATATATTACACCCAAAAAAATTAAATATGAATAATGATAAATACTTGTAATATAAGACTATTCCAAATTTTAATGATATGAATGTTCCCTGACTATATACAACGAGCATAAATGTATTGTTTAATACCTTTTTCGAGCAACGGGGCGTAAAATACTATTTCTTAACTATTTCCATCTAATTGAATGAGATATTCAGCAGTGGTGGCATTTTGGCTTCGCACGGATTTGGGTCAAGAAAAAAATAAGGGCCCAAAAACGAGCACGATAGAATTGCTCAGCGCACTTCATATTTGAAGTGTTGGACCTCAACATTGTCCTGACAATGCGAGGTCTTGGGGCATAGTTATCGTTCAAAGTTGCCAGACATACTTGAAAAAACGGTACATTTTTCGGTCATAAAACGTGAGGTATGCAGCTTAGACAGCGTATCTGACGGTTCAAAACCACCAGGTTTTCGGTAGGAAAGTCTGTAAAAAATTTGTGGAGGAACGAGGTCAGACGCACCGTGGTGACCACAGGGCGCATATCTACTCCACCTCACAGCTTCGAGCAAGAAAGTGATCTGTGGGGACATTCACTTCAATTACGTAATCTTTTACATCGATCAGCCAATAGCGAGCTTGCTATGATGTTTTGAAGCAAGTCTTTTACGCAGTCTATCGTTTTAATGTTCATTCCTCTGCGCATGCTCGTCAGCAAACCAGGTCAATGTCTCAACATGTCGCTCGGAGCTGTGAGGCGGAGTAGAAAAACGCCTTGTGGTCCCAACGGTATTTCAAACGAGGCATGCCTCAAATATTCGACGTGACTTACAACACTTTTTCTAATAAAGAGAAGAGTTTCTGAGACTTTCAGTTAAACACTATACATTAAAGAGTAGAACCCGTCAGCGGAGCATGTCAAAGTAAGGTGAAAATGTTAGTATTTGGGCAATCAAAGAGTTGGTCTACAATTTGAGTAAAATAACATTGACTTATGTACATGAAAATAAATTTCCTATTGATGTCCTGATCGTTCCGGGAAACAGTTGAATCCGAATTCAACATGGTCCCCGGGCAAGCGGAACAATGACAATATAGAATAAATCAACTATTGTGCAAAATATTATGTTCAAATATTAAAAGATCCTGGGATATGTGTACAATAAATTAACTGTTATGCATATTATATTCAAAAAAATCCTCGGATATATATATATATATATGTGTACATGTTGCATAAATAATATTTAAGGACACTTTGTCACATTAAATTCAAAAAAGTACAAATTCACAAATCAAAATCAATACTCAAGGTCAAAATTTTAGTTACATCAAAAACATTTATCCTTTTGTGGCTGAAATATTGTCAGCATTAATTTAAATTATCTTTCGTGTATTGTGAAATAACTACGCTTTAAAAATGCATTAAACTGGTTTCTAGCGCAAGAAGCATTATAAGCGTTAGACTGGCCTGCCCAATCGCCAAATAAGGTTTTCTCAAAACATGACGTAACAAAATACATTCTCATAAATGTTTGCCAAAACATTCTCGAATAAAAAAGTTACAAAAAGTCAGCAGTTCACTATCACTTTCTCTGATTAAAGCTCACATTTAAATCCAATTTTCAAACAACTAGAACTTTTTAAAATCTTGTCTTTACCAAAAACATCCAGTTAGTTCACCAATCACTTAACAACATTATTCCGAAAGATGTGCAAGACGTTTTGAATTTTAGCCTTGTGTCAAACCCTTTTACCATCAAATAATTTACTTTCTAGACCATTAATTAAAACAAAATACGGCATTAAATCCATTAAATATCAAGTAGTTATTAATTGGAATGAGTTACAAAACAAATTCAAAGATATAGACCTGACCATATCTAAACCCTCCAAGGTTGATAAACTTATAAAAAAATCGTAAATAAAAAAAATTGAAAAAAAATCACAAAAAAATGTAAATATAAAAATAAAGTAAAGTAAAATAGAAAAGTGGCCATTTTCAAAGTAGCCAAGTACTAATAAATGGTCTCCTAATGTAGGTTATATATAAATAACATAATTGAACTTTGTATGTAATTGCTTGTAAAATTACATTGCGTCAAATAAATAAGACTGTAATGTACTCTACTACTATATCCCATGAAAACTTATTACAACCACGTATGATTATAATGACTATAAATACCTCTTATGCATAATTATTTTATATAATTATACATGCATACAATAGAAATAATAATATTAAAAATATAAACATCGCGAGTCAAACACATGGGATGAAACCAATAATAGGTGAAAAGTTAACTACATTCATTCGTACCATCCTCACGGATCCCAGTGGGCACGGCTCGTTCTCCGAACGTGCTATAGACGTCTCCCTGTCCCCGAAAAACATTCAATTTCTAATTGAAAGAAAAATAATTTAACACTAGATAATATATTTGTTTTATTGCTACAGATGAAAGATACTTGATCAAATGACGTACCTCAATCGCGAAAAGACAGCAAAACAATACTACTTCACTTAGAAGACGAGCCGTGCCCACTAGGATGTTGGTGCTTTGATTAGATTGATTAAACTTTGGTTAAATAATGTTTACGTATGAATAAATAAGTATAACATAATTGATTAGTATATCAATATA
Source organism: Darlingtonia californica (assembly GCA_032270445.1). NCBI lineage: Eukaryota > Viridiplantae > Streptophyta > Magnoliopsida > Ericales > Sarraceniaceae > Darlingtonia > Darlingtonia californica. The sequence continues at coordinate 5,332 of JAUBWS010059689.1, read as the reverse complement.
AAATTAGATAAAAAAGCCTTTAATTTTCTTGAACATAATGGAAATCTGTCATTAACTTGTGCTTATATACACCTAGCAAAATTTTCCGAACCCTAATTTCCTTTGATTAAAGCTTGGCGGTGTTTCTTTAATAATGAGAAGGAGAAGTTGCATGGTAGGTCTTTTTTTTGTCATTACGAGCCAACTTTGAAAAAGCCTGGGATGGATAGGGTTAAATAAACTGATTGATTATATTGGTGTGAAACAATGCAATGCTATCGGTGCTTGATTACCCGTAAAGTCCAACTATCCAGACCCTAACTATCCCAATTAATAAATTCAATATCCACCCGTAGCTTCCTTATAGCTGGGTGGCGGTGCTACGCTGGGTGGCGTAGCTTCCTTATAGCTGGGTGGCGGTGCTACGCTGGGTGGCGTAGCTTCCTTATAGCTGGGTGGCGGTGCATAATATTGTGGAGGGGAGGTTGCCCCTTGCACTGGAAGGCTTGGATAAAGGACCCCGTGTTGCTGGTGGATTTGTTGTCGTTGTGTAAGTAGCGATGGATCAAACATGAAATACCAACTATGCACATCTAAAGGATTCTTATTATCTGAACCAGTGGTTGCAGATACATCAGCCGAACAAACCAAACGCCATCCAAGATCTGTACAGGCCCCCAGCAAACCAAGTAAAAGGGCCCTAGCATGGTATCCACCACCAAGATACATACCACTCCACGGGTTTCCATTTAACTTCACCTGAAATTTGAATAAAGAACAATGGATAATTATCTTTTCGACCTATCACATTTCATTGAATAGGTAAACAAAACTTCTTTATACGAGACAGCATATTTGCTTTCTTGGGTTTTAGGTTTTAGTTTTCACTGCGATTGTTCATGTTTATCATCTAATAACAAAAGATCGCAAAGATCGTCTGGTCGTCTTAAGCACACGCTCAAGTGGAGGTAAGGGTAAGGCAATTCTTTTAAAAGAATTTGTTATTAAAAAACTCTTGTGAGAAAGCGTCAAGAAGAATAGAAAACTGATGTACCTGATAAGTGCATCCGGGAGAAAGTTCTTCGTGTGGTTTAACAATATAACCCATAGTCCATAAAGCAAATATTCTCTGTGCAGCCTAAAAAAAAAAAAACGATAACATGAGGGTAAAAAATGTCAAAGGTAGCAGTTTGAAAAGCCTTTCAAAACCATAACCAGCTGGCAATTTGAGATAAAACAACACATAATTAAGTCCGAATAATTTAATCTTTTAGCTCGTTATTCAATACATGTAAGAGATAAATTTATTCGAAGGCCTTTTTTCTTGAATACACACTGAAAAAGACCCAGTGCTTGGATATCAGCCTTACAAATATATATTCATCTCCTATGCGTTGAATATCGAGTAAAACGATGAATTTATTCGTGTATGGCTTTGTTTCGTTTTAAGCTTTTAAATTCATAACACTAGTATTTTTTAAGTAATTGAGTGGATCCGTGGCCGACTGGTTAAGGTGCTGAGCTTAGAACTCAGGGGTTCCGAGTTCGACGCCGACACGAGGCTTTCAGTGGTGAAAACTACCTCACCGTAATTTCCACAAAGTTCCCTGTAGGCGTTTCACAAGAAGGCAGGGACCCTCATTGATAGCAGTTCAAAGAGAACTGAAGAGGCTATCCTGAATTAATATGTTCAAATGTTAAAAAACGTTTTGCCGCGGGCATTTTTAGCCCCCCAGGTAGAAAAAGGTTAATTAATGCATGACGTTATTTTCGTGTAATTTCCTATGGAAAAATAATTGCTTCCATGTCAGTAGTATTTTTAAGTTTTAGAAGCAATTGCACTGCAAAATGTAATGTAGAACTACGGGTTAACTGTACTAAGTCTCAACCAATCAAGATCGTGTAATCGTGAACAGCTAATAATCATAATAATAGTCATTAGATATCTACAATGAAGGTAAAGAAAAAAGTAAACAAAATTACTTCAATAACATCTGGCGGTGCAGCGATGAACTTCACTTTATCAATACTATTTAAAGATATACACATGAATCTTGCTTGCGTAGGTTCGCCTTGTTGGAATAGCAACAAAGACTTGTCGTTTTCTCTTCTTGAAATATCAAGGCCGGAAACTACATAATATCCGTTATAAGCCAGACTTTCAAAAATCTTGCAAATAAGATGGCGTGATGCAACTGCTTCTTCACCTAGGAAAATACGAGTTGAGACATTCGCATTCTTAAACGTCGCAAAATTCACAAAAGGGCCACTTTTGCGCAATTATAGTAAAATCAGTAATATAGACTTAAAATTTAGATCAGTGTTAAATCCACTGAAAAGAAGAAGACCGGTACTATTTTTGTTTTCATCACGTGACCAGCGTGTATTTTACAGACCAACCACTATTTGTTCAAGATTTGCAATAACTTTTGATCGAGCAATCAGATTGACTGCAGACTTTCAACAATATAAGATATTGACAAGATAAGTTGTTTTATGAGAATGTCACGTCACCAGCGTGTAATTTATAGACCCACTATATGATGGAAATGAGATTGATGCCCAAACTAAGCAGTTGTGGACTGTTTTTCCTTGATTACCACGCTTTTGATTATTACTAGCTTTTGTTAAGGGGTGGGGGAGATTTGAAAGTATTTTCCTTGAGGGGAAAAACCAAAATTGGGCGGAGGGCTTTGCTTGGCAGGGCTGGGGGGTGGAGGACACTCATCCCGAGAAAGGTTAACACATAAACATGGCTGGAAGGTCTTTGTCAGGTACAAACCAAAATATCAAAGAATCGTACCATAGCACCACCAAGGGCTCCCTTTCAGCTTCAACTCATAACACAAGGGAGATTCATCAGAAACCTCTTGAACACCACCTCTTGTTTGCCATTCATGTCGTACAGTTGCTTCCACGGCTTGTACGATCAGAGGATCAGTGTAGATCAAACGAATTACAAAATTCAAATGCCCATAACTTTTGAACTACTATTGCTATTGACTTATTTTGACCGTAGTCAGTTGACACAAAAGTAATATAGCTGACCAGATCAAAATGGTATCAAATACAATGACGTCATAATTGATGACGTCATCGTTTTAAAAATATTTTGATAATTTTTAGGGCACTCTGGCACCAAAAATATTTATTTTTGTAAAAAACCCGCAAAGTATGTTAAATTTCAATCCTTCATCTTTAAGAAAATCAAAACGGAATTAAAAAATCTTTATTAGATCTTCCGCAACATTATTTCGAAAAAGTACTATGAAAACCCTAAATTGTAGCATTTTTTAACATATATGGTGACGTCACAGCATAATGGCAGCGATTTTGAAATGTTTTTTTCTTCATAAAATTGTACATTTTATAGCAAGCTATATTCCTGCCAAGTTTCATTGCTTTAGCTTATTTAGAACAGGATGGGGGGGGTGGGGAGGGGGGGCACAAAGTGGAATTTTCAGGGGCCAAAAAGCCCAGGTAAAATAGGGTTAAAGAGAACCAATATTAATTTCGTGTATTTACCACCGAAAGCTTTGTTGCTCTGACTATTGGATACATGGTATGGTCAGTTGGGTATCGCCCTGAAACATTGCGAGTTGACAAAAATTACAAAAAACCTTTGTATACTTCTAATAATCATCCGGTAGGGGATTGAGAATCCAACTCTTTAAAAGCCTGGCGCATTGGGTCAAGAAATTATATAGAGTAAAATCAACATATGTTACCTGGCATAGCTCCAACAAACCGAAAGAAAAATGTATCAGCGGTGGACTTCAGATTTGTGTTTCCATACAGAAAAAAGGAATGTCTTGTCAACGTTCGAATGATCTCACGAATCACGAGGCGTGCTGTACAGGATTGTAATTTGTCTCCTAATCCCCATGGATTTCCATAGAACTTAATCTAAAAACAGGCAAAGTATACATTTCAGGCTTGGACAGGAAGAAAAACCCTGGCGTGCGACCATCACACGCGTACATTGACAACTATCAAATTTATGGCGTGCGATACATAACTTCGAAGCACATCTTAGGCGTGCAATTGGCAAAATAATACTATTCCAGACGTGCGGTAGACCACACGCCTCGATCTAATTAGGCGTGTGTGGGGGCGTGTGCGTGCGATTGTACGCTATTCCTGTCCAAGCCTGCATTTACAATTTGAAGCTCATCCCATTCTTTCTTGAAGCGAAGAAAGCAGCCAAGTTAAACGTATGAATTTAAAGAATTCTTGTGATCTCAGAAAAAAATGCAAACATTGAAGGAATAACCTTTGTGTGTAAGCATGCTATTGTTTAGCGCGCAGTGAACAGCGTTTTTCCCACCATTATGTGCGTGTGTGCTTGTGCGTATAAAGTAATGTGAGGCCCCAGTAGGTTAGCGTGTCAGTGACATTTCCTGATTAGCCAAAATGAACGCATTGAAACTATAGATGAATACAAGGGCAGGATCTGTTTACGATTCATGATTTGGATGATCAATTCAGTAGCGTATCCCAAGGAAGTGTACAGAAGGAGAGACAAGTGCAATAATTTAAGTAGTTAAAAAGTCATTATGTAATATGAGTCAGTTCAAAAAAAAATTTCACTTAATGACCGCGACCTAAGCGCAATGGATGAAATGTATGCATAAAATTCATTTAAGCTTTCTAACTTAAAACATTTGAGACTGGATGATCTGGCTTACGTTAAAAACCGTTCTAAATGTTATTGTTCGTACAGAAAATCAAGATATTCATACTCTCTATGGAATTGTTGATGACTTGAAACTCTTTTCTATGGAATTTTTAAGTATCACCTTTTAAAATATGCCATTTTTTCGATTTTGTAAAGGTCTTTTTGTATTGCAACTTTAAACATATATTTTCTTTGTATCTTTCATCGCTCCGTTGTTTTCCTGATATACCAGGACGTAAAATTGTTCATTTATTCTTTTGGTTAGTGAAATAGAAAATCAAAGTTGGAAAGATTACTTACAGTGTAAACCCCGTTTTCTTTTTGTTCTTCCTGAATACCATTTGACCATGTGGTTGCCACAACTTCCCTGATGGCTGGATGCAAATTTTCCGGACAGTCGACGATCTGAACAAATATAATAATATAGAAAAATAGAAAAGAGCATTAGGGACCCAGACACACGTAGGCTTTGATATTAAGGCTTGCAATAGGCTGCAGACAGGCCTCACCAAATTGCGCGCCCGATCGGCATCGGGCACGTGACGGGCGCGCAAAGTCCTTTAACGTGCCCGAAATTTTAGGGCACGCCAAAAAAAAGAAAAATGTTTCAACACACATTTGTTAATTGACAAGTGCGACCGATCGTGTAAACTGAAGAATTGAAAGACAAACCAA